>JAOUQT010047427.1:0-10913 GCA_025769995.1 Xyliphius kryptos
TGACCACACACAACCACTCAATCAACCACCCCCCCACAAACACACACACACACACACACACACACACACACACACACACACATACACACACAACCAACCCAACCCACCCACAAACACACACACACTCTCCAACAACCAACTACTCACAACCAACCACTGGGTAAATACACCCAGTACAGGGCACCAATCCATCGCTGGGCACACACTCACAGACTATAGAGCAACTTAGAGCAGCCAATTTACCTTGAATCCATGATTTTGGACTGTGGGAGGAAACCGGAGAACCCGGAGGAAACCCACATGGACACGGGGAGGACATGGAAACTCCATCCAGATCGGGATTCGAACCCCCAGTACTCAGAGGTTAACGTGCTAACCACTAAGCTGTACGTACAGTACACCATATTCTCCCTCCGTGAACTTATCATGACCTCTGCCCAGCACTCGGTCAGAGTGATTATGGGATGTGTGTATCTGAGCACCGTCACCTTTTCTGAGGACATCTGTCAGATGGACAGAGAAAATGCTGGCAAGCAGCTGTAGGTTTCATTTCCAAGATTTGTGTGTGTGTGTGTGTGTGTGTGTGTGTGTGTGTGTGTGTGTGTGTGTATGTGTGTAAGAGTATGACGCAATTTGACACATTATAAAGGAAATATTTTTCCAGTGAAGGCAGAATGATCCTGAAGGCAGGATCATATTTACACGCGGGTTCCTCCGCACGGCCGAGTGGATGGAAAAAAAACGTGACGGATGTTCTGCAGCTTTCTCCAGAACATGGGAATATAATATATGCTGCATAACGAGTTACACGGACGTTCTGTTTACTTCGTACACAAAACTAGAGCTTGTTTACATGAACACCGGCAGAAACCTGAAAAGAAGCAGATCGTCGGCGCGTCAGTGTCCTTGAAAATTCCCATCGCTAACTGCATTTTGGCGAACAGATGCCTGACCAGTGAACAAACCCTACTGCGTGTATGGTGTGTGTGTGTGTGTGTGTGTGTGTGTGTGTGTGTAGCCTCCACCTGTACAAACTTGCTGCAAATGAGGCGAGAAATGGAAAGCTGTTCTGCCGTACAACCCCCCCCACCCCCTTCCCCTCACCCAATCACCTTCAGGAGTACTCATCATCCTCATCTCTTCTGGCCCCTGTATGGAACATACCAAATACCAAACAGATATGAACGAGCGAGGTCATAAACGTAGTAAAAATAACATTTCACGATGAAAACTTGGATTTTGCAACTAAGCAGCATCAGTGAAGAGGATCTGCAACGCCACTTACGGTCTGGGGTAGCTGTATACTCCACGGGGGGCTTAAAAATGGGCCAAGAGGTAGAGCCAAAAACATGGAACATGAAGAAAACATATAATCTGAACATTTAAAAATGAGTGTAATGAATTTAGACGTGAGAAATACAATGAAGGCGACACAGTGGATTAGTGGTCAGCACGTTCGCCTCTCAGCGCTGGGGATTCCTGGTTTGAATCCTAATCTGGGTGGAGTTTTTATGTCCTCCCCGTGTCTGCGTGGGTTTTCTCCGGGTTCTCCGGTTTCCTCCCACATCCCAAAAACATGAAGGTAGATTGAATGCTCTAAATTGCCCTGTATAGTGTGTGGTTGTGTGGCAGTGTGTACCCAGCGATGGATTGGCGCCCTGTCCTGGGTGTATCTGCCCAGCACCAGAGACGTTCTCCCCTGGATGGGGAACCCCTACCCGCGACCCTCATAAAGGAATACGTGGAAGATAATAAATGAATGAATGTCCGTGCCAAACCAACATGGTATGCAATTTCCATAAAAAGCCGCTGCTCACAAAACCCGCGCCTTTTAAAAATGTCAGATGCACGATAGTCCACCATGTGCTTACAATGATATTTACATTTGCTCATTTAGCAGACTAACATGTATCCAAACTTTATGGTTGGGATCAGAGCACCGGGGTTCATCTGGCGCCCCTGGTGCAATGAGGGCTAAGGGTCTTGCTCAAGGACCCATATTGGCAACTTCAGTGGACCTGGGATTTAAACTCACAACCTATTGATAGCTCAACACCCTAACCACTGAGCTACCACACCCTAGTGAAAACACCAACATAAACTGAACTGTGTCGATGAGTGTAACTTAAACTTTTCTCTTCATTAAAATAATCAAAAAGCAGCACCCCTTAAGCAACAAACTAACACAGACTGAATAAAGCTCTCTAAAAACATAAACATAAAAATAAAAAGTTTAATCCAAACTGCGGGAGTGGTAGCTCAGTGGTTAGGGTGATGGACTATCAAACTGAAGGTTGGGGGTTCAAATCGCAGGTCCACTGAAGTTACCAATGTGGGTCCTTGAGCAAGAGCCTTAACCCTCATTGCTCCAGGGTTCTGTATTAACCCTGTGTTCTGACCCCAGCCATCAAGTTGGGATACTTGTAAGTCGCTTTGGATAAAAGCGTCTGCTAAATGACCAAAATGTAATGTTCGTTTAATATCACTTTCAAACTTTGAAACTTGGCTGAACCTTGTCATCGTGATTATCTACCATGTTCTTGGAAAAAATGAATGGCTTTCGCATTCCTATGTTTAATTGTTGGTTCGCTATCGATTGCTACACCTCAGATGGGTTGGGTTTTTGGCGTGTACCTACAAAGCAGAAACTTGGCGCAGTCATTTTTTATTGTGTCCTTGGAAAAAGTACAGATACATTATCGTACGAAAGCAATCGCATGGACGCTGTAGTCACAACACCCTCTAGATTCATTTGACATATTCATTTCAGATTTTTAATTGCCACAAACCTCACTCTATAATAATACATTCATTTGAAATATCTAAACTCCAAAGCCATCACTCATTCAAAAACAACTGCCTTATACATATACATATACAGTATTCTGCTAGTCATTTACACAATATGCCCAGTGGCCACTACACTGCCATGAAGGTGTATAAATGTGAGTATATAGAACCCACTTAAATGTTTGGAAACGTTCCCTTTACTGTAAAGATGGACTTTGTAGTTCTACAATTCCAGACTGTAGTCCATCTGTTTGTGGAAGACAGTACATACTGTGTACATTACTCTGTTCTAATAGTCAGGACCTTAGTGGTAGCACCACAGAGCAGATATTATTTGGTGGGTGCATTATTCCTATCCCAGCAGTGTCACTGGGGTGTTTAGATGAAACTACAGCAGCACTCACGGTCACTGTAGAACTATAACCATATAAGCAATCCACCACCCATATTGTACATGTTCTGTGTATATGCTGTGTATGTACATGCTCCTGACCAATAGAGAACATAGAACCAACAATGGAAGAAAGGAAACAAAAAAAAAAGAAATCTGAACTACAGTCTGGAATTGTAGAACTACAAAGTCCATCAATATAGTAAGTGGAGGAAGTAGAGAATGGCGCGAGAAGGGGGCATGTCCCAACTTGTACCCTGTAATGTATGTGAGACTTGCAGTGACTTGTCAGAGATAAATGACATTTAAATGCAAAGAACGAATGATGCTCAGGATGCGTTTTATAAATTTCTTATGATGGCGTTGTAGCTTCTGCAGCACCAAATCTCACGGGGATGGAGTAGAAGCGGTTTATGGCTGAGCAGCGTGGAATCAGATTGTGTACAGTGGAGAGGAACTCGCCGGTGTTACAGCATGGGTGAAAACTTCACTGTTTAACAGCAATAAACAGTTACATCATCGTGTTCACTTTATAACAAGCCGGCTGACACAGCGAAAAACACGAGGAGCAGCTCGTATTGTAAAATCAGCTCCATAATTCCTGTAAAGATTATGTCCTTAGTTTACAACCTGCTGTTTCGAACACACACACACACACACACACACACACACTCGGCAGCCTGTGGACAGATTGAAGGATTGTTTAGCTGAACAACATTAATCAGTGCAGATGGAATGATTTCAGTTTCAGCTTCTTCTCTGTTCAGTTGGTTTGTTGTTTGGGTTTCATTCTAATTCACTGTGAGTAATGACTGTCCACACACACTGCTGTGATCACGATAATTAGTCGCCATGCTGGAAACCAGAAAGTAGATCGTGATTGGTAGCTAACAGTATTAACACGTTAAGATTCAGGATTATTAATTATCTGTCGCTCACAGCACGTCTTACCCCATATAGAGCATGGTGCAATACTGCCTCTACTGCCTACTCTAGTACTTCTGCTGATAATACTACCTTTACTACTACCACCACTAGGGCTGGGACGATATAGCCTAAAATCACTATTGTGCTCTATTGAGCAATTCACCTCGATAACGATAAATGGACGATAATTTTAATACACACATACCCCAAAAATAATGAATATTAGAAATAAAAATATTATAAATATTCATTATTAAAAATAATGAATATTATTTTTATATAAACAACATAATTACTTCACAGCTATATCAATGGTACAATTCCCTGCGCAGCCTCTTAAAGGAACATAAACATAGCCGACAAAAAAGACAAAACCACTTTTCTTTAAATTTTTTTAAGACACCTAAAATATCGATAGGAGCAAAATGACATCGGTTATCTTCATAAATTTCGGTATCGGTAAATTTTTGTTATATTGCCCAGGCCTAACCACCACTAATACTAATAATAATACCTTCACAACTACCACAGCTAATGCTGCTACTACTAATACGACCCGTTATTATTACTGCTGCTATTACTATTTTTAGCTCTACATTCATCCCAATGCTACTAGTAGTAAAATAGTACCTTTATTACTACCACTATTACTACTGCTGCACTTACTTCTATTATTACTCTTCTGCTACTACTTTCTCTATTACTACCACTAACAATACTAGCTTTATTATTATTGCTGCTACTACCTTCTTTAGTACTGCTATTAATATTACTACTTTTAGTATTACCGTTATTACTATTTCCTTTAGTACTATTACCACCACTAATGCAAAAAAAATACTAATAATACTAACTTCACTACTTACACTATTACTGCTGCCACTTCTCCTATGACTACTATAATAATAATAATAATAATAATAATAATAATAATAATCCCAATATGGGTGGACTTTCCATGTTCACCACGTGTCCGCATGGGTTTCCTCCCACATGCCAAAAACATGGATTCAAGGTAAATTGGCTGCTTTAAATTGCTTTATAGTCAGTCTGTCTGAGTGTGTTCCCAGTGATAGATTGGCACCCTGTCCTGAGTGTATTTCCCCAGTGGCCGAGACGTTCTCCCCTGAATGGGCATGGGGAACCCCACCGCAACCCTAGTAGAAGATTAAGTGGAAGATAATAATTTAATGAATAAATGAGAATTTACATTCAGTCACTAACATGGAGTTCATGTGTGAAATGCTGGAGGGTGACCCCTTCTGATGGCATTCATGTTGTCATGTTATGCTTCTTGTCAATTCTGATCTCTGTACGGCTCACTTTCTTTCTCTCTGTCACTCTCTCTCGCTCTCTCTCTTTGCTGCTCCATGAGGGTAAGGACAGAAGAGCATGTGGAGTGAGGCAGCACACATTCAGACTGAGGCTAAAATAAGCCTCTTCCAAAGCCTTTAATGAGTCACTAAATTTGTTCGTTGTGTAAATCTGCGTTAGACAGAGAGTGGGGTTTATAAATTGTGGAGGAAAAGGAGAACCTCCAGGCTGGCGGCACCATATCTGTCGTGGGTGGATGCTGTTGTTGCTGTGTTATTTATAAATGGCTGACCC
The DNA here is from genome assembly GCA_025769995.1 of Xyliphius kryptos. Taxonomy (NCBI): domain Eukaryota; kingdom Metazoa; phylum Chordata; class Actinopteri; order Siluriformes; family Aspredinidae; genus Xyliphius; species Xyliphius kryptos. The sequence goes on from JAOUQT010047427.1 coordinate 5,717, forward strand.
TTGATGTGCTGCATGCAGGGGGTAATTAGCTCAGCCTGAAACGGTGTGGAACAAAATACAGTAAAACATCAATGTATTGTTTGTTAATGATTCATTATGTTTATTGGGCTTTAATTCATATAGAATTTTTTTTTTTTTTTTTTGAAATAGCTGTGTGATTCGCTATTAAGTCGTGATTTAAAGGAGCAGTTCAGTGAAACCATGGCTCTGTGTGTTTAGTAGATAAATCACTTCAGTCGTTGTGTTTATCTGCCCTTCGTCCATCTTAATCTGATCTCCCTCTGCAAAGCCTTCAATCCCGGACCATAGCGGGATTATTGCAATGCACACACACACACACACACACACACACACACACACACACACACGCACACAATTCATATAGATATTATACTGGGCATGTGCCACTCTTTATGTTAAAAAAAAACAAAACAAATATCTTACATAGCACTTATCACTTATTCAGTTGCTGTTACGGGAGACGACGTGCCGGACCCAACCACGTGAGACAGAACCACATGAGACAAATTAGGTTTATTTGATCAAATAAATGAATCTAATAAAACAATATGAATGACACCTGACTATACCTTCATTATACACATCACCCCTACAAATAGAAACATGCAGCAGGTGGCAACGCTTCTACTACTGTGCAAGTGCAGTGACGTTTATTTCCGAGAACATCCGCCCCTAGTTGAAATAATTAAAAGAAATAACAAACCAGAAGGTGCTTAGCGATGTGGTTTTATGATGCTGTGTTGACAGTGCTGCGCCCTCTACTGGAAATAAGGAAAAAAAAATTGTGCTGTGCTGATGCTGGTGGGAACCCATGTCCTCCTCACACGCATGGACGGCCCCCGGTTTCTGTCACCGTGGGCAGGTGGCTGGCGGCTCTTTGCTCGCTGCCTGCTCTTCATTAGCAGGTCCATCAAGACTAACTTCGCCCTCAGAATCAAACCGACGCTTTGCAGGTTTATTTAACGTTTCGATGCCAGGACCTTTTCTGGTTTCAGTTGTAACTGCAGGGGTATCTGTTGTGTTAGCGCCACGCACACTGCCGAACGCAAACAGCGTGAGTAAAGGTAGAAAATCTTTCAGCGATGTTATAGTTACGGAGTATTTTGACTGAGCCGATTAAAGGATGTTGGTTGTTTATTTCCTGCCCCCACAATCAATATGTCTTTCCTCGATTTCTCTTTCTCGCCGGTCTGTCTATATCATAGAATGGATAGTTCCAGTCTTTAAATCCGATTGGCTGAGCAGTTTGTCCAGCTGTGACATTATTGACAATAACACAAACCTCTGAGCGCTTTGCATTTGTGTCAATGCGTGATTTACAATGTGTTATTTTTTTTTTCATAAACTTTGTTCTGTAATTTGTCACTAGATGGCAGTTTTGGAATGATACAGAAACCAGTATCCAGTTACTCAGCGATCAGAGTTCACTTTAAAAACTGGACTACATTACTATTATTAATGATTTTACTGTAAATAAACACATTTATCAAAAACCTTGTTTTTTTATTATAGTGGGTTTGTACCCGTTTTATGAAAGCAATAAAGGCACTCAAGTTTGTGTATTATTGTGAATAAATCCTGGGAAAGAGGTGTAACTATTCATGCCTAGCAACATGTTGTTTCCATGATTTATTCACAATAATGTGAATCTCTTACCTTATTGCTTTAGAAGTCTTTTTTGTTACATTAAATAAATAAAAAATGTTTACTCCTTATGAATATGGCTGCAGTTCGAAACTTGTAGAAAAGGTTAGTGAGCAATCCCGTGGTAATTAGGAATCGTAATTTATAGAAAAATAAAATGTGACATCACAGACAATAACGCACACCTCTAGGCGCTTTACATTCGTATCGGGAATGCGGGAATGTACAATACATTATTTTCTCGGTGTTTCTTATAAACTACGCTCTGTAACTTGGCAACTAGACGGCATGTAGACGTTTTTGATTGATTGCTAGACAAAACTGTGTCCTCTTACTCAGCCATCAGTATTCTTTTAAAAAAAACAGACCAGATTAAACTGCGGAAGACCAGATTATTAACGATTTTGCTTTCAGGAAAACGCATTAATGAATCAAACCTTTTTTTTGTGCCAAACAACAACCAATGCCTCTTTTCCATACCTTATTAACAAAACTTATTTCTGTGATTTATTCATTATATCTGCTAACTCGTACCTTTTTGCTTTATTATACCTGTCTAATCTCTCTCTCTCTCTCTAATTACATTCTCTACAATAGTTTTACTTTAGTGTAAAGTATGTAGCTGTCAAAATCTTTAAAACCTTAAGACTTGTTCGGCACCTTATTGAATCGCTGCTTCTGTTTGATGTTCTGAGAATGGATCAGTTTGTAAAAGGCATTTTAGCTACAAAAAATTAAAGAGCAAATGATCCGATCATTCTAAAGTTTAATCCAGATGTGGTGTGCAAACTTTCGGCAGATTGAACAGCAGACGACCCACAGAATGGAACGTTTTTTGTTCTACCAGTAAGTGAAAGCAACGAAAGAGACAGACAGTCAGGAGGGATTTATCAACATCGAGAGAGTCGATACCAAAAAAAGCAGAGAGGGAGAGAGAGGTTATGTAAGAAGCCAGAGACCGAGAGAGAGAGTGTGTGTGTTGGTTGATGCAGCCAGCGTGTGCAGCTCTGTCAGTTTCTCTGCGCTGAGTTTAGTTGACTTCGAGGTTTCAAGCGGCCGACTGCCAGATCCCACCGTAGCGGCGCGCTTCGCTCCAGCTATGCACATTCTGCATTCGCACTGTGTCGTGAGGTAAGAACCGTACCGTTTCACACGTTTCATCCTGGCACCGATCCGTGTGCTGTGTGGGCTCTGGCTCTGGCGTTTGCGTCTGGCTGTGCGGCACAATGCGCCTGTTTATCGCCGCGTTTCCTTTGATAGTGCGCCTGTGAAAACTTCTGCACCAGTTACTTTGATCAACCGTCGCTGAAGCAGTCAAACGTTGCATGCGAGTCGTACATGAGTAACACCGTGTGCATGGCGTACGACCTGAACTTTTTCGCCATGTGGTTTTATTATCTGTAATGTTCAACCACATCGCAGACTTTATAATAACTGTCAGTAGTTCAGTGTTTACATCCAAACATATCAGTGTGTTGTGTGGGCAGTGCGGCGTGTGGAGATGTGAGTCAGAACAGAACTTCGAACCTCATTTAGAAGCTTTATTAGTAAGAATGTGGTGTTGGTACAGAAAAGGTTTTATTTTAAAAAAGTCCTTTAATTGAATCAGATTCTGCACTCAATATAGCGCCACAAAAGGTTGGACACGCCCCCTTTCTGCTTCACTTATTGTCCATGTTCTTAGTTCCACTTACTGTAAAGATGGACTTAGTGGTTCTTTGATTGCGAACTGTAGTCCATATGTTTGTGGACTATCGTACATCATGTGTACTTTGTTCTTTAATAGTCAGGATCCCATTGGGACCACCACAGCGCAGGTATTATTTGGTGGCTGCATTATTTCTATCCCAGCAGTGCCACTGAGGTGTTCAAATGAATCTACAACTGTATTTGTAGAACTACAAAGTCCATCTACATGGTAAGTGGAGCACATAGATAATGGAGCTTAAGGCTTGTGGTTAAGTAACCAGCCTTGCGACCTGGAGGTGTCTGGTTCGATTCCCGGTCCCACCAAGTTCTATGGCTGACCTCAATTGCTCACCAGGCACCAAATACATGGCTGCCCACCTCTCTGGGCATGTGTGCTCACTTCACACAGTGTGTGTAAGTACAGTAGGAAAATATAGATCACTTTAAGGACACTGTAGCTCAGTGGTTAGGGTGTTGGCCTAGCGATCTGCAGATTGAGGGTTCAAATCCCAGTTCCACTGGTGTGACTAAACCTTAATTGCTCCAGGGATTTTGTATGTACACTTGGATTCTGTCCCCAATTATTACTTTTGAGTCACTTTGGATAAATGCATCTGCTAAATGACCAAAAGTACACAGTACAGCTGCTCCTCACGACTCGACTCACCCCGACAAACTGTGCTGATTCGTTTAATAAGCTGTCAGTAAAGTGATATCACTTTAGTGCACAGTGGATTTAACTTTTATTATATATAATATTACATAATATATTATCACGACTTGTAAACAACGTTGTAAATCAGAGGATCCACTGACGTCAACATAGCAGGTCCTGAACATATTTACCATAGAATGTGATAGAAAACCTGATTTATTTTTGGCGTTGAAGATGCTACTTGGACCCAGAGTACCGAATATGTCGGTTAACATGATGTCATGACTTAAGAGATTTACAGTCTTTACATTTTCTGAATAAAATACACACGTCATCCGACAGTCTAAAAAAAAACAACTAAATGAATGCATTTGTAATAAAACTAATTAACTTTATTAACATAAATTTTGCCTTTTAAGAAAGATAGACTTGGATAAGTTTTACAGCGATCCGCTCCACAAAGCCATCAGTCTGACAGACTCGGCTGTCATCAACATACAGAGCATAGTCATGATAGCACTTAAGTATTATGAATTTAAGGACCGGATGCTTAGTGGTTAACATGTTCAACTTTCAGCGCTGAAGACTCCCAGTTTGAATCCCGATCTAGTTGGAGTTTCCATGTTCTCCCCGTGTCCGCATGGCTTTCCTCCGGGTTCTCCGGTTTCCTTCCACGTTCCAAAGAATTAATTCAAGGTGAATTGGCTGCTGTAAATTGCCCCTATATAGTCTGTGCGTGCATGTGTGTGTATGTCCAGCGATAGATTTGCGCCCTGTCCTGGGTGAATCTGCCCAGCACATGCAACGTTCCCCTTTGGATGGACATGGGAAACCCCCCAACCTGGCGACACCAGCCCCTGGTATAGGATTAAGCGAAGTTAATAACATTCTGTTTATTGTTGATGTAGGATTCGTGCACTGTGTGCGTAACAAGTTGGTGAACGTTTTGACTGTCCAGGTTGCTTTAAGTCAGTGGTTGCTTTAAGCAGAATACCTTCACAGAGCTGTTGCTTAGATGAGAGCTGCCTCCCGCCATCATAGACACTCCTTTAGATGATGCTCCAGAGGTTTTCAATGGGGTTGAGGTCAGGGGTGCATGGGGGCCACACCGTAAGTTTGTCCCCTTTTATGCCCATAGCAGCCAGAGATGCAGATGTGTTCTTTGCAGCATGAGACGGTGCATTATCA
>JAOUQT010047438.1:0-10912 GCA_025769995.1 Xyliphius kryptos
CCCCTGGATGGGCATGGGGAACCCCCCCGCGACCCTCATAAAGGAACAAGCGGAAGATAATGAATGAATGAATGAAAATACTATGTTTACTTTACAAGGACTAAAGAAGATCACAAAATGCCTCCAGCCAATAGCCACACATTATAAATGCTGTGGGAACAGTATGGGGAAGGCCCATTTCTCTTCCAAGACTGAGCCTCGGAGTTCATAAGGAGTTGTTATAGTTAGTTTGTTATAAGACAATGTGTCTGGCACAAAAAATGCACAAAAACAAGAAAAACAAACAAAAAATATGAAAAACACACAAGCTTCACACAAAAATCATACATAAATGCACATAAAATGAATGAAAATTTTGATAAACACACAAAAAAGCACATCTCAAAACCCTAATTCTATTATCCTAACCTTAAAATGCTAACAATAACCATATAACTAACTTTATAACCTCAACCCTAAATATATATAACCCTAAAACCATTGCCCTACGTTTATAACACTGAATCTAACTCTATAACCCTAACTTTATAATCCTAATCCTAAAACTATTACCCCAACCATATAACGCTAACTCTATAACCCTAACATAATAATCCTAATCCTAACTATATAACACTAACCCTAAAACCCTATCTTTATAATCCTAACTCCATAATCCTATTTAATGTCACTAATTTCAAAGATGCCCTGTCCTGGCTGTATTTGCTCAGCGCCTGAGACGTTCTCCCCTGGATGGGCAGGTGTAAATGTAAGCGCTGCAGGGCGGAGCATCAGTTTTCATGATGACACAGTGATTCCATCTCCAGTTGACATCACTGTTTCTTGGTCCAGGACGAGCAGCATGTTAAAGATGAGTTTGTGACCCAAACCCTGGTTATACACACTATAGAGGGTCCCATGGCTGTTCTACAGTCTAGCAGCGGTGTTGTTTCTGTTGTTAGGCGGTTTATGGTTTATTTCGAGCAGCTGAAAGAAGCTCAGAACAGCTGGAGAGAAACCGGAAAGCAAAATGGCTGGTGATGAATCACGCAAAAAGCCTCGCACATTCTATCTTCCTCCATTACAGGATCCTGCACACTGCCTCCACTCCTCATTCCAACCTGCAGGCTGGGTGTAATTACACCACCGAAAAAGCTTGGCTCAGTCAATCCATATGGTTTTTATCCTGTTACTTTGTTCTACAATCTGTCGTGCTTCTCCTGCCTTGTAGCCATTTGGAACACAGCCATCACAGCACTAAAACTTACTCAAGTGGAAACATTAGAATAAAGACTTGACCTGTGGCCTCTGCCCACCTGCTTTCGTACGGTTATGACCCACAAAGACCCTCCAGAGCATCTCTACCCGCGCTTGAACAAAAGATGGGTACAAAAACCAGGATGGAACACACCAGGCACCGGAGGAACGATGGATGGGGAGAGGGATAAAGCTAGATGGGAGGGGTGTATATGGGGGAGGGTGGTGCTCGGTTTGAATGCAGACTGACGGGATGGACCAGCCCTGTCTATTAAGGTCAGGAAGGGTAAGAAAATGTAATTGAACTAGCAAGTTGAGATTGTAAAGACCCAAAGGAATCAATTCAGCTGAATCAGACATTATATATCACACTTACTTTATAACTCTAACCCTAACTATATAACCCTAAAACCAACTCTGTAACCCTAAGCCTAAAACACTAAAGCTATAACCCTAACAATAATACCCGAACATTAAAATCCTAGCACGCCGTGACATCCACATTAGGAAGGACAGATAAGAAGCGATGGGTAAACATGCGTTAGGAGGGAGATTAAAAAATCCCTGCCTCCATACTCTGCAACAGCACAGCCTGGGCTAAAAAAAAAACACACTCTTTTTGCTTTGGCACATTAACCCTGTTACCCTAAACATAAAACCCAATAAAACCCAAACCTATAGCACTTACCTCAACTTGAAACCCTGACCCTAAAACACTAACCCACTATCAAATAAAACAATAACCCCAACCAACTAACCCTAAAATCCTAAACCTAAGCTTAAAACACTAACCTAAAACCTGAAAGCATAAAACTGTAATCCTAACTTTAAAACACTAACCCTAACCCTGTGCTGAAGGGATCAGCTGCTCCATTACAGTAACACTCTGCATACAATAAATCAATTATTAATAATCTAACTCTAGAAACAGTTTCATTATAATACTGTCATAACGATGCAGGTGTAAAGGGTTCGAAGCAAACCCTGAATAAAAGAGATGACATCCAACAGCTTCATTACCATATTAAAATAATTATCATCAGAAATCAAAGTGCTTCTGAATCACTGATCTTACAGAAACACACCTCCCACAGACCCTTTTATCTTACACACACGCACGCACACACACACACACGGAACTTCGTTTGAGCCAATGGCATTACTCTTCAGCACAACAGTACACCATGTGGTCACTCTCATCTGTCACAGCCATAAAATTTATTGCACCCTTGTCAAAAATTGGATTTGGCCACGACCAGAGTTCCTCCTGCCCCTGAATACCTGTAACACTGGTGCAGTTTTTACACATTTTTCAATCTACCATTCACTGGTAAAAAAAATGAGAAAATTAATTTCAGGCAAATTTCTAGCTTTCTTTGCATAAACGGCAGCCTGGAAAAATTCCAGTCTGGGTTTCAGGTGAACCACAGCACAGAGACAGCTGTAATTAAGGTCATTTACGACATTCATCTTAATACAGGGGCTGGGAAGGAATTGCTTTTATTACTTCTTGATCTCAGTGCAGCCTTTAATGCTATTGATTTTTACTTTTTATATATAATAAATCATTTTTACATACCTTTAGAATCAGAATCAGGGAAATTAATTAATTGAATTTTAACAGATTTTAAAACCTGAATACCTGTAACACTGCCACCAACGTTGTCTTTCCTCTCCAGTCTGCTGAGGTTCGACTTGCTTCAAGACTGTCATTATTTTCTCAGGTCCATACCGTGAAACCCTTCCCTGGTGTGAGCTGCAGATCAGACTGAGCCAGAGCCCTGCAACTCTCTCACCTGATTATCATCCGATTAATTAACTGATTATACACACCTGACTCCAATACCACCTTCACAGATCTGCTCATTCTAAAGCATGCCACATTTTTGCTCTCTCAGATGTGTAGATCATTTGAAGCAAGTTTTTTAGTTTTGGCTTATTAGTTTAATTACTTCTTCTGCTATTGAGTCTGCAAATCTGATGAAGGTTTGAAATAGTATGTTCTTGTTTGACAGACGTCTGATGGTTTAAACTACATAAGCTTTAATAATGACATTATCAGCACATGAAAAGCCACCAGAAAAGTTCCAAGTTGGTTAATTAGCAGTAAGCTACTTCTTTAGCTGTCATTCTGTTAGACACAGCACTCTTTTTTATTAGAACATTAGATCGTTATAAAGTCTCCTCCTCTAATTTAATGTACCTGATGATCGAAAGGTGCTTTATGTGTTCCGGAATGCAGACATGCAGTGGGACTGGTGGGTGGAGTTAAATCTTCAGACTGAGGATAAATAGGAGCTTTTATTTTATAGGTGACTTTTATTTAATATTTCTGTATTAAATAAATTTAATTTCTAGTGTGTTAAAAATTATAAGTTTATGATTGTGGAAGGAAACTGGAAAATCCAGAGAAAACCAATACAGACACAGCAGAACCTAGAAACTCCACCCAGATCAACTCTTTAACTCCAACTCTATAAATCAAACCCTAAACCCTCTAAACCCTCTAAACCCTAACTCCATAACACTTAATTATCTAACCCCAACTCTATAAATCCTAACTTCATAGCCCTTACTCCATAACCATAACTCCAAAAACCAAACCATAGATTCTTAACTATAACCTTTACCCTAACTCTATAATATTAACCCTTAATTCTATAATCGCTACTCTATGACCCTAAAACCCTAACTCTATAGCCCTAACTCTAACTTTATAAACCTATCCCTATAACTCTAACCCTAAATTTCATAACCCTAAATCTATAAACTCGAGCCTGGATCCCCCCCAGCACAGGACTCAAACCTGCATGCCCACTGCTAAGGGTAGCATGGTGCAAGGTCACCCTCCGCGGTGGGGATCCAGGTTCGGGTCCCAGACTGGGTGGTTTCCATGTTCTTCCCGATTTTCCCCCACAAAAACTTTAACTAACATTAACCAATATTGTGTGTGAGCCTGGGTGTACCTGCCCGAAATATTCCCCCCTGGTCCCTAGAATTGAATTTATTGAAAGATAAAGAATAAATGTATAGGCGTGTACACTTATTTACATTCAATTTCTAGCTTTCCGTTTGCCTCTCTCAGAGAGCGGGCGAACTGTTTTATTGCTGATTATCATGGCAAAACAAATTTTTTGCAGTTGGCATCTACTGCCATTCTACTGTGAATTAAGAACGATGTTCTCCGAATAAAGATTAAAAACAAGAACCTGAAAAGTCTGAGGTTCTTAATGTACCCAGTTATGGAATTTGCCACTTCTACTTAATAGTCAGGTCCTAAACACAGAAATAGACCCCTCCGAATTTTTCCGACCCCATCTGACTAAAGGCATTGATCTCCATCTGGGTGTGAGGCTGCAAATTGATGACTTCATGCTGGACACCAGAAGTGCTGCTGCTTCCAGCTCATTGATTTGCCACTTCTTCACTTTTAGAAAACGGGTAAATGACCCATCGATTCCCTCAGATTAGTTAATTGAAGAAAACATTCTACCCAGCTCCCAGTGCAAAGTTCCCAAATCCACCTGACTCAAGGCTGCGCTGCGCCTCCCTCTCTCCCTTCGTCTTGTCCTAAGCTTTAGGTTATCTTAATTTGAGAAGTGAAAAGGGGAGTAAATAGGGGAACATAAAGGGGAGGGGGGGGGCGACGGCACCACCCCCAACAAAGAGATGGTTTGGTTTGGTATGGTTCTACACCTGTTCATGTGCAGATAAAGAGCTGTCTTTTAAATAACTTTTAAGTTGAATCATTAAATAAAATCTCCTTCAGAAACGGCATTGATCTCTCAATTCAATAACTCACTGAAGCAATATCATCCACAATTATGATATATAGTGATGAAGGATTCACTTTCCATGCTGCGCATTTCCTGGAGAAGTGTAGCAGATCTAATTACCACTCGTTAAACAGGGATGAGGTTTCATGCCAATGAGATTTCCAATAACCTCCAGAATTGATAAATGGATCCATCAGACTCCTTCTTCTCCTTGAGACCAGTTAGTGCAGAATGTTTGGCTGCGCTCTGTTGATAAGTTCTGACCCTCTTCTGATACCTTTACTTGAATTAACATGCACAGATGCAATAACCACTCGCTATTCAAATTCTAAGTGAAATCCCTTCGAGGAATTAAAGAGTGTGTCAGTCTAGACCCCCTGCAAGGGCACAATAGTCATTCAATATTGTTTTTGAACATTAAAACTAACTCACGACACATACCTGTTTGCCAAATATAAGTGGGTTTGGGGTTGGTGATGGTCTGCGCCTTCACATCCCACAGTCCCATGAGGAGCAAAGCAGCCCTGAGGAGCCAGGCAGCTGGCAGTGCCAGCCTCATGGCTTCAGTACGGCTGCTTAGATCCACTGCGAGCGGGGTCCACTGAAGAAGCAGCCAGCCAGAGATGAGCGACTGACGTGGGGGTATAATGCGTCCCTGCTTTTGTCTCTCACTCTCCTTCACATGTGGGGAAATGGTAATCCACTGCGCTCTCTCTCAAATCCTCCAGCTCTGGTGTTTCCCCCTGCAGCCTCTGTGCGAGGCAGTCTGTTCCACAGGCCAGTGAAGGTGAACGGTGGGAACAGGAAAAAGTGAGAGGAACAATGGGTCCCTTAGCTCAGCGGCTGCTGCTGCTGGTGCGGCTACTGCATCCTGCCTACACCGCGCTAATGCAGCACCTCCCACTCCTCCTCACACTCTCTCTCTCTCTCTCTCTCTCACTTCCTCACAGTCTCACTCTCCCTCAGCCTTGCTGTTGCCTCACTGCTCCCCAGCATCCCTCATTCTCACCCTGTTATTCATTCATTGCTCACCTGCTTATCCTCTCTGTCTGATGATGTCTCACTGAGAGGCTTTACCCAGCCAAAAAGGGAGAGTAAAACAATGCATTACTGAATTTGGGGATATTTCTAAGTAACTAAACCGTCCAAGGAGCCGATACTAAAATCATTTTATGAGACTGAACATTGAACCAACAAGCTGTAAATAATCTCATTTAATTTTCAATTTGTTAAACCAAATGCCGTTTAAAACCACACTAACACAGTTACAAAAGGTTCCCAGAAACAAAACAGTTTTCAATCATTGATTAAAACCCTGAATGCCACAGTCAAGAAGCCCTACCCTCATTAATTAGGAAGACAAAACTTCAATTAATCAAATTTAGCTAGTGCATGCTACAAATCTGAAGCACCTGACTCCCGGACATTGTTAAAGTTTTGTTATATTAAAAATAACGTTTAATAAATGTTATAAGATCTATATGATTAAAACCACCTTACACTAGGCACTCCTTACCTGTTTTGTGTTTTCTTTTTTTTTTCAGGTAATTAACTTGATTTTTCTGCTTTCTTGTGTCTTGTTTGGTTAATTAACTGCTTTGGTGTCATTGGTTTGATCTAAATCACATGACAAGTGCTTTTATTTTATATTCTTTGGTTTCCAATCAGTCTCTGTCCTTGCTCGTTTTTATATCACGCATTTTGGTTCCTGAGTTCTCTGTGTTTCTGCCTGCCCTCAAATAAACTGGTTAATTTTCTTACCTGGCATCCCTAAGTCCTTTTTGCGCCTCAGCATTTCTCTCTTTTGGGTTCCAGAGCACATTTGTGACACTCAACACTGCCAACTGTTTCAATGAAGTTTTATAAGTATAAACTCCAAAGCCCTCAGTGACTCATCACTAATTCTTCCACATCCCGAGTACAAGGCTGAAGTTTAGAATCATGATTCCCTTCTAGATTGCAAAATTATTCTGGCCCACATTCCCCACTTGCCGCAAGGAATGGCGACACTTGGGAGGACCCCTCCCAGTTGCAAGGTGTGGCCACTTATGAACTCAATTAAGGCCATGTGTCAGCCAAAGGTGTCACATGCAAGAAAGCACTGCCATACCTTTACCTGATGTGGGCCAGATTTATTTTGGAATATGGGGGCCAAATGCATATTTTAGAATGTGGAGCACCTTTGGTTCACATGCGGCTTGCCAGTGCCGTCAGGGGGCCAGCAGTGCCACAACTCAGCCCGATCTTGCCCAAATCATTATGCTACAGTGCCCTTGGAAAAACAAAGTACTTTGCTGTTTTTGTTATACTATAACAGTTGCTTAGCCACTGTTTTGAATCACCTCTATACACACTCCTGGCACACAGGACATTACTTTGGTTACGAAACACATTCATGGTGAAGTACAACAAACACAACAAACTCACGGCCTACATATACTGCAGCGACACCACATAAGTATTGTAAAAATTAAAACACGACTTCTTTTAAACAGTCCAGACATCCTTGAATCCAAATTAGCATGCTTTGTTTTTGATATTGCAGAGACACCCTTATTGCAGATCAGGCATGTGGGCTTTGCATTAATTAAACTGGGAGGATGAAGGCATATTTCTCTGTCCATTCTTCAAGAAAGATCCTGTGTTTGCTCTTGACCTTTTGCTTGAGATTTTTTGATAAAGGCATTTTTACAGTTAACAGCAACACGTGTAAATGCTGTTGCTGTTAGGTTTTTTTCATTAATAGCAACTCAAATGGTCAGTCCACAAATTTCACCCACATCAGCCCTCTAATATGTCTTGATCTCTACCCCCTCCCCTACCGTGGTTGTGGCCCGCCAGGTAATTATTGGAAAATATTTGGCACCACGGCCATACATAATTGCCAACCTCTGGTTTATTCAAAATTGCCATTGAACACAAAACTCCTCCAGTTTAACACTGGGGTCTTCCTCTGTACCTACAAGGCTAAAACTTGGCTTCTTCATTCTGTACCATGTTTTGGGCAAAACAGTTTCTGACTTTCCTATGGTCAATTCTACTTTTGCTATCGCCATCGAACATAACACCTCGGCTGGATTGGGGTCTTGGCAAGAACCTACAAAGCTAAAACTTGGCTCCGTCATTCATTATCAGGTCCTTGAAAAACCTACTGATAAATCACGTAAGAAAGCAAACGTGTGTTACGCTGCGAGCGTAGCGGTGTGGTGGAGAATACCCGAACAGACACAGAGAGAACGTACTTGAATTAGTGTCTTTACTGTAAAAGAAAAAGAAAACAAACGTAAACCCCAGACAATAGGCTGGAAACAATACAAAGGGGCAACTTAGCTCGTCCTAGAACTAGGGTATAGTGAAAGTCAATGGAGTGAGCCTCTGGAATGCGAGGAATGCCGCTCTGGCCGCGATCAACCCAGGAAACCGAAGGATAATCCAGATCGCGTAATGATGATCATGTCCATCGAGAGATCCACAGAGGCAGTGAACAGAACGTGTGACATGGACAGGATAATCTGGCAAGGCGAAGGTGAAAAGCTACCGGTATATGTAACCCGTCAGCTGATAGCCGGCAGCTGCGGCGTATTAAGGGGGGCGTGCCGGCAGAGGAATGTCAGCGAGGGAGAGACGAGCGTAACAACGTGTGGAAGCCATAGCCACAACTCACACTAAATTTAGTTCACATTTTTAATTGCCCCACTGTATAATCCACTCATTTGAAAGATATCAACTCATTTAAAAACTATTGCCTTTCAACTTTCACGTTGTTTTTCACCGTAGAGTAGCACGGCTATTCTGCTAGTTCCTTATGAGTGTGGGTAAGAATATAACCCCACTGAGGCAATTAAGCATCTTTTTAAAGAGTGAAATTATGTAAATCGGCTCTTAATCTGATGGGCTAATGAGTGAACCAAGGACTTTTTTTTAACAATGTCCAGCCTTTACTGAGGACATTTCAGAGGCTAGTAGGATGTAGCTACAGGGAGAAACGAGTGTTTATATTCATTGAATTGTTTTCTAGCTAGAAGCCATTACAGCTGAGACACCGAGACTCTTAAAAGAAAATTTTAACAAATAGTAGCAGTGATGTTTTGACCAAGCCAAGATTTAAGAATATGCCTACAGACTTGTAAACTTCTGTCAGCATGGTGGGTGGTCTCCAAGGTATTTAAAGGTGATTTAAATAAATGGCAAGGACTGAAAAGTTCCAGGATTAAAGAACATCAAACTTCTGCCTGCTCAACCTTCAGGTCGTGGCACTGACGATGAGAGAAAACCCGAGTACAATAGTTCTGAGCAACACCAGAAGGCCAAGATGAATAAAAAATCAGCACATATAATTGAAAGACCTTGACCCTGATTTGATATGTGAGCAGAAGAATAAAAGGCTAGATATGAGACTGCTGGAAGAATCATTACACTGATGAGCCAAAGGCGTGTCTCTGCAAATTCGATTGCATATGAGCACACACTACATCAACAAGTCAGTACACAGCAGAAATGGTGCTATCATCCAGCGCTCATGCAAGATTTAAGAGTGACGCTAATGTAACACAAATAAGTAACCCGAATGTCACAAATCTTTTTTTGTCACATGATTTAAAAACCAAGGAAACCCACTTTGTATTTCCTGCTACGTTCGAAGAGCCAGGCTTTGGCCAGTGTCTGTTTCAGTTGTTTCACGGTGATTAGGATAATAAAGGGAATGAGTGACCGCTAACCCAGGCACAGAATGTAAGCTGCAGAACAAATTAGGGAAAATAGCGCCAACAGACTGAACTCCCAACTGCTGCCCAGACAAAACAAATGGTAAAAACACTGGAGAGAGCTGATGCGGCAGCTTTCTATTCAGAAATAAGGTTCTTTTAAAACCTTTTTTTTTTTTGTCGTACAGATGTCGAACCACACAAACCTTTTGCTTGTTTACCACATCAGGTTGTCCCTACCAACTTTAAACTGTTGGTTCTGCTTTATGGAATTGTTGGAGTTTGGTGAAATGTGGTGATGACCCACAATGCACTGCCCTTCCTAAGTTCATCCACACTTTTGGGAATTGGTACACATTTTTTTATTTTCCTTAAACCACTTATAACCCTAAAGCCCCAATCCTAAATTCCTTATCCTTAAAATCCTAACCCTAAAGCACCAACCCTAAATACCTAACCCCTTAAAACCCTAATCCTTAAAACACCTAACTTTTAATAATCTTACAATAGAAGTAAGAATTTAATTTGGTTTCTATTAAATCACCAGAAAACAAAATTACCCCTGTAATTACCTACCACCACCATGCTTCATGGTAGATATTGTTTTTTGTTGTGTTGTGTTGATGTGTGTTAGATGGTTTTAACTAAATTTACTGCTGAAATATTCTAGTGGGTTTTTTTTTTATAAACAACTTCCAAGCTAAATATAAGATGAAAATAACCCCAAGTACAGCACTGTAAAGCTGGATTAATGGTGGGACTATGTTATGGTATTTTTCTGTCATAGAAAAAGAGTCATTGGTCAGAATCAACGAGAGAATCCATGCAACAAATTCTTGAGGAGAACATACAACCATCTTTTATTTTCTATAGGTATTATACCAGGTGTACAAATAGAAATAATGTTTTTATATTATCAGGACAGTACTTTGTAAATCAACTATCAAACCACAACAAATGTGCAATAAAGTAAAATGTAATAGTGAAACATCATCATCCCAAAAATCTCTGAGGTGAATGGCAACGAGCCAGAAATCTAGCACTTGGGTGGGATCAAGAGGCTCTTCTACTGCAGCTGCTGGGTTCTAACACAGAATGACAAAATACACTTAGTAAGCTCTGTGTGTGCGTGCGTGTGTGTGTGTGTGTGTGTGTGTGTGTGTGTGTGTGTGTGTGTGTGTGTGTGTGTGTGTGTGT
>JAOUQT010047448.1:0-10912 GCA_025769995.1 Xyliphius kryptos
GTTTCATTGTCTAACCCCCGTATGTCTCTTGCTCTTTATCTGACTATGTTTGTCTATCTGCATTTATATTAATTTGTTTGTTTTGTCTGTCTCTCATTTCATCTGTCTGTTTGTCTGTGATTGGTTGGTAGTTTGATCCACATGCAGTAGATAATAGACATTGTGTTCCTTTTTTTTCTTCCGAGGAGAAAACAATGTTCCAGAGAGCCTGAACAGGATAGAGAAGTTTCTAAACACCAAGGTTGAGTTTCAGGAGCTGGACCTTCTGGACAAACCAGGCCTGGAGAAAATCTTTAAGCAGGTACACACACACACATATCTAACACAAATCTGATCATCAGAATGGAGAACAAATAACATGGTTAACATGTCATGGTTGTTGGTACCAGACGGTGCTGGTCGGAGTATTTCAGAAACTGTTGATCTACTGGGATTTTCACCCACAACCATCTCTAGTGTTTACAGAGAATGGTCAGAAAGGAGAGAAAATATCCAGTGAGGGACAGTTGTGTGGATGAAAATGACCTTGTTGATATCAGTGAGAGATCAGAGGTGAATGGACAGTCTGGTTTAAGATGATAGAAAGGCAACAGGAACTCAAATAACCACTGGTTACAACCGAGGAATGTAAAACACCTTCATCTCTGTAGGAAGTACGATACCAAGAATTAAGGCATTTCTGAAGGGAAAAATTGGTTCAACATTTTACTAGCAAGGTGTACCTAATAAAGTGGCCAGTGATTGTATCTAAACACACACAGTGGCCACTTCATTAGGTACACCTTGCAGAATTGTTAAACCGGTTTTGAAGGAAGAATTGGTTCAACATTTTACCTGCAAGGTGTATCTAATAAAGTGGCCAGTGATTGCATCTAAACACACACACACACACACACACACACATACTGTATACACAAACAAATTTATACCTTTAAAAGCGTGGACACTTCTCTTTCCTAGGAATATAATACTGAATTCATATCAGGATTTAATCTCAGCACTGGTTCTACTTATCTGGCAAATGAGCCTCAATCTCAGCTCATAATTCCTCTTCTTATTACACACGTCTTTATTTACAGCATACGGCAGACACTTTTTTCAAGAATCATCATCTTCTTCATCTCTCGGTTTTTCTCTGTCACCAGGGGTCGCCACAACGAGTCCCGCGCATTATGATCTGGCGATGTTTTACGCCGGATGCCCTTCCTAACGCAACCCTCACCCATTAGGGCTTAGGATAGGGCAATTTAGCTTCTCCAATTAACCTATCATGCATGTCTTTCATTGCTCAAGGGTCCAGCAGTGTCAGATATAGTGGAGCGATATTAGTAAGGAGTTGGACAGTGTAAAATTGCAAAGAGTTTGAACACATCATCATCTACAGTGTATAATATCATTGAAAGATTCAGAGAATCTGGAAGAATCTGTACTGGGTGCCCGTGATCTTCGGGCCCTTAGACAGCACTGCATCACATACAGGCATGCTTCTGTATTGGAAATCACAAAATGGGCCCAGAATTATTTCCAGAGAACATTATCTGTGAACACAATTCACCTTGCTGTGCACCGTTGCCAGCTAAAGTTCTATAGCTCAAAGAAGAAGTCATTTCAAAACAAGATCCAGAAGCACAGATGTCTCTGGGCCAAGGATCATTTAAAATGGACTTTGGCAAAGTGGAAAACTTTTCTTTATGGAAATCAGGGACGTTATGTTCTTTGGACTAAAAAGGAGAAGGACGACCCGAGTTGTTATCAGCGCTCAGTTCAGAAGCCTGCATCTCTGATGGTATGGGGTTTCATTTGTGCGAGTGGCATGGGCAGCTTACACATTTGGAAAGACACCATCAATGCTGAAAGGTATATCCAGGTTCAAGAGCCACATATGTTCCCATCCAGAAGACATCTTTTTCAGGGAAGCCCTCGCATTTTCTTCTTAGAAGAAGGGTCTGGGTACTGAACTGGCCAGCCTGCAGTCCAGATAGAAAACATTTGGCGCATCATAAAATAAAGGATACGCCAAAAAAGACCTAAGACGGTTGAGCAATTAGATTCCTACATTAGACAAGAATAGGTTAACATTCCTATTCCTTGAGCAACCTCAGTCCCCAGACGTTTACAGACTGTTGTAAAGAGAATGTCTCAGTTGTAAACATGCCCTTTTTTTGAGATGTGTTGTTGTCACGAAATTTGAAATCATCTAATTGCTCTCTTTAAATGAAACATTTTCTCAGTTTAAACATTCGATATGTCATCGATGTTCTATTATCAATAAAATATGTAATTTTTAATCTTCCACAACATTGCATTCCGTTTTTATTTACGATTTGTATTTTGTCCAAATATTTTTTTGGAATTGGGTTTGTATATTTGTCCAGATTTTGGTGATGTGGCATAGTGCAGCAAAAAAGAAACGAGTATGGCAGTTAAAGTCTCCAGAATAGCAGTTACCAAACAAAATGTGCCCCAGACACATAATCAATATGGCCCCAAATGGCAGTATAGTACAGGGAGATTCACTTGAAAGAGGCCCCGAATATTATAATGAAATATTGTACATATGAGTCCATTAGAAAACCTTTTTCTAAAAGTGTGTGTGAAGAATGACACCAGAGTATCCAGAGAAAAAGGGGTCAGTTGTGGCTAAATGGATAGGGCAGAGGGCTGAAGACCAAGAGATCGCTGGTTCGAATATTATACACGGCTGAAGTGCAAGGCACCTGCTCAATGGGGCAGCACACTGCTCTGGGTGATTCCCCCCGGGATCAATAACAGTAATAAAAATTAAATTAAAAATCCAAATCAAAACCCGCACGAGCACGGGGAGAACATACAAATTCTACACAGAATTTCCTGAGTCATCCTTTTTGCTGTGAGATGACAACTGTGCCACTTTCAAAGTTACTTAAATCACATTTCCTCTGCATTCTGATAGTGGGTTTTTACTTCAGGAATTTGTCTTGACCATCTCTAGATGTCTACATGCATTGAGTGGTGACCATGTGATTGGCTAATTAGATATGTTAAATATGTTTTTAGCAATTGAATAAAGTGGCCGGTGACTGTTAGTTAATTATTCAATCATTCATTCATTTTCTATACCTGCTTAATCCTAGTTTTAGGGTCACGGGAAAGTCGGTGCCAAACCGGCAACTCAAGGCACAAATGCAGGAACAACCATAGACAGGGTGCCAGTGCATCATAGGACACACACACACACAATCACACACATTCACACACTAACGGGTAATTTAGAGATACCATTTAACCTACCATGCAGGTCTTTGGAATGCGAGGGAAAACCGGAGTACAACATGCAAACTCCACACAGAAATTTCCTGAGTCGCCTCACCCGAGACTTGAACACGGGATCTTCTTGCTGTGTGGCCACTGCACTATCCACTGCACCACCATGCCACCCCTGACTGTTAGTCATGTAGAACAAAATTTAAATGAGTAAACACTGTTATACAATACTGTGATGAATCTGTTTAGTCTTATCGCCCAGACCTCATTTGCTCCTTTACGAATGTGGGCATCATCAGTGGTATCATCACTACCCATCCTTATCTCCTCTTTAGAAGAGTGGCGCTACTTAGTTTCTTGTTTTTTCTGCTTTTAAGTTTTAACTTGTAACTCAAACTTTTTTTTCACTGCACTCTCGAGTTAAGGTAACCATTCTGAGAAGGTTCCACCGAGGCTTAAACACAATGCCACCGCCTGCCGCTTCCTATAACACTTTCACACTGAGACCTTCGGTGATGTTCCTGCAAGCCTAAAAATATCCTAATGCCCTACTCTATTTCCACTCACCGGAAAGACGCACCGGGCATGAGCCATCCGATACGCTCCGAACATCATTACCACACACTGAAGCGTTCATCAAATGTTGTATATTTTAAAACCTTACTTTATCAACAATAAATGAAATAAATGACGTGCCGCAGTGGTAGTCGGCAGTGGTAGATGGCAACAATGGTGGGGCGACCTGGGAAAATGCTGCGGGGGTGTTTTTATGTTTCACTAAATGCATTGAGTCATGGCCATGTGATTGGCTATTTAGATATTTGTGTTAACAAGCAATTAAACAGGTGTACCTAATAAAGTGGCTGGTAAATGTAAGTCATTCATTCATTCATTCATTTTATATACTAGCTTAATCCTAGTTCAAGGGTCACGGAGAGACCAGTGCCCACCCGGCAACTCTGGGTCCAAGGGCAGGAACAACCCTAGACAGGGCTCCTATCCATCATATTATCTTTGATGCGGTACTTAAATACAGTGACGGATATAAAAGTGTCCAGTTTTAGTGTATTTTATCATTTGTTCCAGACTGAAACGGTGAATTTTGAGTCGAGGGCAGTCTGGATTTCCGAGTTTTGAACCTGGTATAACTGGAAGACCTGATTTTGATTGAATTTCTGAATGATACAAAGAATCAAGCTTTTGAAGCAGACTTTTGGAAGCGGATCTATAAATGATATCACAGAGCAAGTATAGTCATTTGGACAAGTATAAGTTTGGCTGCTGGAAGAAATGCCGGGGTAAATGAGAAACGATTTCTAAATAAAAAAACAACTTTGGTCTTAACTTTTAACTGTGACTTAGAGATTT
Organism: Xyliphius kryptos; assembly: GCA_025769995.1. Taxonomy (NCBI): domain Eukaryota; kingdom Metazoa; phylum Chordata; class Actinopteri; order Siluriformes; family Aspredinidae; genus Xyliphius; species Xyliphius kryptos. The sequence goes on from JAOUQT010047448.1 coordinate 4,612, forward strand.
GATTGGAGAATTTGCTGTCGAAGCATACGCCTAAATATTTGAAGGTGGACATCTGTTCTAGAACCTCACCTCATCTTCTCTTGTATTTCAGTTAAAGAATATATATCAGATCGCTCAGTTTAGTATAGCGTGCTACTGGAAAAAGTCAGGAGCGTTAGTAAGAGGGGTTTGACTCTGCGAGGCTGCAACAGCTGACAAGACTTTGGGATGCTCAACCAGTTTTCCATATCCATCAGAGCACATCTGTGCAGCCAACCATTGCAAAGCAATGATGGCATTTGACATACAGTACTGACTTAGGCAATCATTTTTAAGTAATTTTTTTATCTTTTGGATTTTACCTGCCACCAGGTGTCGTTACAGTAAGCCACTCGCATTACAATCTGGTACGTTTTATGCCGGATGCTCTTCCTGATGTAACCCTCACGCTTTCGGACTTAGGACTGGAACATTTAGTGTGTCACACTGTTGTTATAGAGGTTTATTTTTTATAAATCCTGTTACAAAGCAGTAAAACTGGAGACTCCTTCCATAACTTTTAACCCTCCTCTATATTTTCATCCCTACATCCGCTCTATCACAAAGTCTCTTTACTTTCGCCTATGCAACATTTCTCATTTCTGCTTTCACCTCAGACAGCAGAGAAATGTGTCCATGCCTTTGTTAGATCGTAGCTGGACTACTGTAATTCGCTGAATTCGTCTTCCTAAAAAGACAATTCGTCCACTACAATTCATTCCAAATGCTGCTGCCAGGATCCTCACATCTGCTCGTTAACACACCTCCCTGGTTCTGCGGGGAAACAACTTCGCTGGCTCCTTGTGCATAATCATATTCAATATAAAATTTGGGTTTAGCCGTGGCTAAATGAATCGAGTAGAGAGCTGGGGACCAATAGATCGCCGGTTTGATTCCCCCTCAAGGCGAATCATGGCTGAAGTGCCATTAAGCAAGGCTTAACCCCCAACTGCTCCCCATGCGCCTCAATGGGGGCAGCACACTGCTCCAATCTTGAACAATCAACATACATCGAGCTAAAGGTGAAACAGATGTGTAGAAAAATAGCAAGCAGAACTGGCGAAGTTGCTGCTTCTGGCATGGGTCAACCCATTATTAACCAATACCTAAACAAATCTAGTAAACAATTACTGCATGATATCTCACTGATTTCTTTTATCTTATTGATCCTTTTGACCATGGTAAACTTATTGATCCCTTGAATATATCTGATTCCACTGACCTCATTAGTCAGTTTGGTCATATTGATGTCATCGATCCTTTTGAAAATTCACTCACTAAAGGCCAATTTAAAGACACCAATGCAGAAGGATACCAGAGTACCCAGAGAAAAACAGCACAAACACGGAGAGAACATGCACAGTAGGTCGTCCCACCTGAGGATCGAACATGGGTCCTCTTAATGTGAGGCAACAGCACTACAACTGCACCGCTGTGCCGCCCCGCACTAGTCTATATAAAATGACAGAATGATCACTGCATTTAGAACAAAGGATCATTCAAAGTAATGTAACTTTGCAAAAGACAAAGGAGCAGTTTCAGGAAGCCTCACATTTATATTGAGATGGTACCAACCACGTGGCTGTTATGTAAATGGTTGTACACTTGCACCAGTTGTGCTATAGTCAGGTGTGTAACCAGGGGCACGCAGGTAATGTGGACATAATATCATTCATGTTGTACTACACTGTATATGAAATAAGTTCTAGCTTATTTTCCTCAAATCCAAATCAGTATTCAGTGGAGTCTGGAATTCCGGGGGCTCTGGACAAGCTGTAAACTCCACACAGCAGGATGCTGGAATGTCCAGGCTTGGAGTAGTTTATATCAATTGCTTAATATTCTTCTGTTCTAAGAAATGTGTATGTACATTTTAAGCACTCAATATAATTAATCTACCTCATGTTATGATTGTGCGTGGTATGCGGTGGGCAGGAGCGGGACAAATGCTGCTGATTGTTGGCTCAGTCCCATTACAGTATAGTGCCGGGCATATGACATATATTCGGTTTGACAGATAATTATATGAACATTTTTACCAAATGTTTCCAAACTTCTCCAAAGCCTCCACCAGGTCAGCTTCCACCACTGACTCGCACAGTCCCCGAACATGAACCACGGGGGACGGAGCAATTCTGTGGGTCTCATCTTCGTTATCCTGAAAAGGATGAAAGCACAGTGTTGGGGATTATAAATATAGACATAACAAATGAATAGTTTAAGTTAAGTAGAGCAGCGATTCCAAACCACTCATTCACACACTATGATCATAAACACACACACACGTGGACTTGATTGACAACCCATTCTTAATCCATAGCGTTCAATATGATGTTTTCCAAAGCCCATGCCAATGTGTTCTATGGGGTGGCAGAACCCAAGATCTTCTGCATCAAACTCTCTCATCCATATATTTATGGACCTTGCTTTGTGCACTAGTGTCCAGTCATGCTGGAACAGGAAGTGGCCATACACAATGTTCAGAATTAAATAATCACCCACTACTAAACTTTACACATGGCACAATGCAGTCAGACACGTACCGTTCTTCCGGCAGCCCCCAAACCCTGGCTTGTAAAAAAGATAGCGCAAGCAGTATAGAGTGAAAGAAAAGCATTATGGGGTGAAAGAGAAGAAAGAAAGAAAGAAAGAATAATGAAAGCAACAGAAAAAGGACAGAAGAAAAAAGTAAGAAAGGAGGAAAGAAAAAGAATAACAAAAGCAACGTAAAGATAAAGAAAGAAAGAAAGAAGGTGCAGGCAGTATGAAAACAATTACGAGAAGGATAGATTGAACAGAAAAAGAAGAAAGAATGAACAAACAACTTGGTATTTATGTGTAGGGTTGCCAAACCCGTAAAATAAAAACCATATCCTCAATTTGTTGCTGCATTTGAACTCAGTTATTGCAAGAATGGACCAATCAGCATCACTGTTGTACCACATGACCTGAAACACAGGGGGTAGGGGTTAGGTTAGCAGACACTATACTATCACTGGATTAGGAACACACTCAATCCGCGAGTCTCCCATGCCAGATGCAGCATCAATAATGCATCAATAACTAAGTTATTCCTTGAGATATTCAGGCTGTTCTTAAGATTTAGGGATTTTATCGATTTTATCTAAAGCGGGATTTATTTAGGAGTTTTTAGTCCCAGGATTTTGAATTATCTTACGCCTGCAGGACTATGTATCACTCCCTAAGGATGAAAGTAGTCTCTTAAAATTTAACACTGACTGTATACTATCTGGGCTGAATTTTGCTACGGAGTTGAAAATCTGTTCTTGTTTTATTTTGTCTGTAGCCCTTTTCAATCCTCCCACTTCCCTGCATCAAATACCAGCTCAGGCTCGACTTCGGAATGACGAGAGAACCCACATCTTGCTCTTCCCTACGGCGCGGCTGTAAAAGAAAGAAAGTAAGAAAGAAAATAACGTATAAAAAGAAAGAAAGAAGAAAAAAGGAAAGAAAGGAGAAAAGAAAGAAAGAAAATAACGTATAAAAAGAAAGAAAGAAGAAAAAAAGAAAGAAAGAAGGAAAAAAGAAAGAAAGGAAGAAAGATAAAAGCAAAAATCCCCAAGGCAACAGTTCCTGGGTTTTTGACAGATGGGTGTCCACCTGCCAACTCTGGCCGCAATGGCAGGAACAACCCTAGACAGGGTGAAACTCTATATAATGGCAGACACAGCCAGTCGCAAAGACATTTACACACTAAGTGCACTTTAGAGACACCAATCAAACTAACGTGCCCGTCTTTGAAATGCGGGAGGAAACCATCGCACCCTTGCGAAAACCCATGTGAACATGGACAGCACACAATTGATTATTCTACAATAATTCCAAACAGCTGACATTGCAACGTAAATTTTAACCTTGTTAAGTTCAGGAGCATTAGTAATAACGGTTCGGCTACCCGGGGCTGCAACAGCTGAAAAGAGATTGGGATGCTTGGCTAGCTTATCCCTAACCCACAGAGCACATCTTCACATCAAGGTTATATTCATACACAAGTTTCACATCTTATACTCAGGTCATATACCTACACAAGTCAGTAACAATCAAGCATCTCTAATTCATCTAGAGAGACTGCGGAAAGAAAACCTGATCATCCGGAGTAAACCTCATACACTACATTCTATTTCTTCCCCTCTTATATTTCCTCATTCAGCAGTGGAACGGAGTTACGACGGCAAGCGGCGGCGTCTGGCAGCAAACCCAGCTCTTTTTCCCATTAATCCGGAGTATAATCCACTGCGGCTGGCTCAGCTGATAAGGAGCAATTTCGGATGAGGTTAACAGACCCCCTCACATCACTTTACCTTCCCACAAACAGCACAAATAAATGAAAGGATGATAGAGGAATTTTAGGAAGACTGTAATTGTAGCGAGATGGCTGACTCAAACTGAACCAATCAGAAGGTATATACAGTCACTGGCCACTTTATTAGGTATATCAATTAACACAAATATCTAATCAGCTAATCACATGGCGGCAGTCACATGTATTTAGTCATGTAAAGGTGGTCATGACAACTTACTCAAGTACAAACCGAGCATCATAATGGAGAAGAAATGTGACTTATAACGTGGCATGGTTGTTAGTACCAGATACTGCTGGTTCTGAGTATTTTCACAAACTGTTGATCTGGGACTTTCACACACAACCATCTCTAGTGTTTACAGAGAACGGTCAGAAAAAGAGAAAATATCCAGTGAGGGGTCAGTTGTGTGTGGGTTAAAATGATCTTGTTGATATCAGTGAGAGAGTCAGAGGAGAATGGACAGACTGGTTTGAGATGATGATGATAGAAAGACAACAGTAACTCAAATAAACACTGGTTACAACCAAGGAATGTAGAACACAGTGGATCTCTGTTGGAAGTACGATACCAAGAATTAAGGCAGTTCTGGATAACTTTTGTTAATAAGGTGTACCTAATAAAGTGGCTTCTAGTCACGTTATGTTCTTTTGAGTAGTTTCCTTCTACTGATTTCAACATCATGGATGTGTATGTTTAATAAATCTATAAAATATATAACGTATTTAATGCTACTGTCAATTTTGCAGCAAGTAGATCCCTGGTTCGAGCCCCAGGTGGAGCGACCCGGGAAATTTCAATGTGAGTTTGCATGTTTTCGCCGTGTTCCCGCGAGTTTTCTCTGTGTACTCCAGTTTCCTCACGTATCCCAAAGACATGCATGATAGCTTAATTGGTGTCTCCAAATTGGTCATTAGTGTGTGAATGTGTGCTATGATGGATTGGGGCCCTGTCTAAAGTTGTTCCTGCCCTCGTGCCCAGAGTTGCCGGGTGGGCACTTTCCCGTGACCCTAAAACTAGGATTAAGCATGTATAGAAAATGAATAAATGAATGTAAATTTTGTTGATGGATGTGAATGTGGAGAACAAATAAGAATATTCCATTCTGATTCACTTCCTGTATCTACGATGTGTCAGAGTCACATATGCGGAATGCAGAAGTGTGTCGTAGCGTTTAAACATCATTTTATAACCTTTCCTACGAGTTATACACTTTCCAGTAGCTCATTTACACTATCACTTTGCGGTTGGAAAAAAAAAATCAACCGCTTCACTTTAAAGCATCAACATCACCGTCAAACCTCCTGGCACCTGACGCTTCTGCAGAAGCAAACATGCAAGAACACTGAGGACGACCTGATTTCCGGCAGATGCACAAGCAAAGTGAGCAGGAAATCTTACTTTAATGATGGAAGACACATACTGAAGCACATACCGATGGTGTTATTGTCATGTATTAGTCCCAAAGTGAGGACCATGGAGAAAAGTAATGTGGGGCCTTTTAAGAGTGTCAGAATTTGATATTAGAATTAATAAAATTGAGTACCGAATTATTCGTCCAGACTTTCCATAAATGTCATGACTTCCAGAAATGTCCTCACTTTCCAAAAAAGCCTGAAGTGGTGTTCAGTAAGAAATTGCTGAGTACAAAAAAAGAGACCACCCAGGAAGCCCCAGAAAACCGTAACCCATGAGCTGATGTCATGTGGTCAACAGATGAAAAGGCTTTGACTATGAGTGTCTGTGTGTGAGAGAGAGAGAGAGAGAGAGGGAGAGAGAAAGAGAGAGAAAGAGGTAGAGAGAGATAGGGCAAGAGAGAGACAGAGAGACAAACATAAATAAAGAAAGAGACAGATAGACAGACTGACAAACAGACAGACCGAAAGCCAGATAGATAGATAGATAGATAGATAGATAGATAGATAGATAGATAGATAGATAGATAGATAGATAGATAGATA
>JAOUQT010047461.1:0-21204 GCA_025769995.1 Xyliphius kryptos
AATGAGAGTGTCAGATGTTTCCTCCCACCTCCGTGCATGCGGTTGCGAATCAGTTTGCCCACAAGCTCCCAACGTCATTTCTCCAGCGTAGGGCCAACATGGGTGCCATCCTAGTCCATGTAGGCTCTTCCACCCTTTGGTGCCGATGGCCACACAGAAGCAGCATATACCCAGGACTCCGGCGGCAGGTGACGTCCACACCTCCCAGATCGTTGCCATGACATGCAGCCTGGGTCGGGGCATGCACCCCCACTGGAGAACATGCCCGCGGACTTGCAGGTGACTGAGTGGAATAACGACCGGTGACACGATTTTACAACACACGTACGGCTTTATTCAGTGACCCAACATGACAAAACACAGAATCCTAAGCTTTTAAAGCTCTTTCAGTAGCCATGCTGAGTTCTTTATTACTCACAAACTACAATCATTTCTCTAAAAAGTGCTTTAGATAATTAATTCATTAAAAAATTGGATGTTCTGAATTTCCCCGTATAGTGTGAGTGAGTGTGTGCATGGCGTCCTGTTCTGATCTGCCCAGCGCCCGACCCGTTCTCCCTTGTATGGGCATGGGAAAGACAATAAATGAATGAATGAATTTATGAAAAATAAACAAGATACATTTCAGAAGGTTGTTTTATAAGATGGCCGGCACAGTGGCTTAGTGGTTGGCACGTTCGCCTCTCAACATTGGGGATTCCCAGTTTGAATCTCAATCTGGGTGGAGTTTTTATGTTCTTCCTGTGTTCGCGTGGGTTTCCTCTGGTTTCTCTGGTGTCCTCCCACAGTCCAAAAACATGGATTATGGGTAAATTAAGTGCCCTAAATTGCCCCTATAAACTGCATGTGTGTGTGAGTGAGTGTGTGCCCAATTATAGATTGTTACCCAGTCCTGGGTGTATTTGTGCAGCGTTCTCTCCAGGATGGGCATGGGTAATCTCCCGCAATTCTAGTTGTGGATTAATCGGAAAATGAATATGAATATGAACGTTTAGACCGAGCGAGTTGGGCAGTTTCTGTGTCTAGAAGCACAGTGGGTCAGTAGCGTATCAATAGGAACTCAATGGCACACCCCAGGGGAGTGGGGAAACTGTGCACAAAGGCACATGCTCAAAATCTTAGACTTTGCCAAGTTAGTTAAATTTGTAGATTAAATGTTTAGGTGTCTTAATACTTTTTTCTATGTAGTGTGCCAACCCATCTGGCTAATAAACTTAGGTGGGGATTTGGCTGGAACCATGGGCGCAAGATGTTGGGTTTTTTTAGATGGCCTATAGATTCTCCAATTTAATAAGAAACTATAATCATTTCGGATGGAGATCAGCCTCAGGCCTTTTTATTACAGTAAGAACAATAATATAGCTCCCCCGAAAGTACTCACTATGCAGGAGGATGCTACATCCCCTTTAATAATCTGAGAAAGAAATCTGCAGTCTGACCTACTTCTGACTTTCGTAACTTTCCTGTGGATTGGTTTATTAATTGAGGTTACTCGCCGCCGTCGACAAAAAGGAGGATGGTGGCGCCTGTGAAGCTCTGTCAGTTATAAAGCACATCTGCACCAACTGTCTCCAGGTAGGAGGCCTAGTTCAGAAATCTCTCATAAAGCAGTAGGGAGCTCTGCTGAGGAAATCTCCTCTATCAAGGTGGCATCTGCCCGTTGTGAAGGTGCGCGAGTGGTGCAACAATAAGAAGGCTCAGAGGACGAGCTGGCACTTTTCAATCTCTCTGATCTGTGCACTTTAAATACCATGCACCATATGGGACACTTCTTTTTTGTTAAAACGCTTCTGCCTAACTAACCACTCTTCATTCCGCTCAGCTCCTCTCGCTTTGTGTCATTGAGACAAGCTGGCAAGGAGGCACAAACAATAATGAGCACCATCATTTTGAGCTGAGAGCTGCTCATGTTTCATTTGGCTGCTGCCTCTTTATTGCTTGGATGCACACTGTTAGACTACGGCCATTTTGATTTCTGGAGATATCTTGGAACACTACAATCCTGTTTGGCATATCCAGATACTTGGCTTGCAGATATTGTGTGGATTCCAATTTGTTGCCCTCTGCACCCCCCAAAAATGTGTGTTTTCTATCAAAACATCCCGATGATCTGCATATACATAGATAAGTATATTTTGTGAGGTATAATTTTTTTGTTTATCATATAAATCCAATGAGATGATTTTTTACACAGTTTTGGACCCATCTGTTGTGAATGCACCATGCTGCATTACACAATTCATTAAAGTACACACAAAACCATTGCGCCAAAGTACATTATTTGCATTGCTGGTTTGCTTTCATGTAACAACGGGTACAGAGTGAGAACTAGAGCTCAACTCTGGGAATCTGTTTGGAAAAATACAAATATAGGATGCCATGTTGTTCAAAGTACCAATTAACCAGTAAAATAAGAACTTCGTTAAATTGACGTAAAGCATTCTCTAAACGTTCTATTCTTTCAGGCAACAATCTGCAATTATGGTTTGGTTCCCAAAATTCCTAATGAATACAAACAGCAGTCGTCTCTTCTTGGTAGCCTGAAATTGATAAATCAAGGACACCAATTTTTTAGGCTTCACGTTGTGACTAAAAACACTGTGCCCCATTTTATCTTAACAGGTTCCGAATTAATTCTCAAACTACACTTAATGGACATAATGATTGTGTGGGTATATTTTAAAGTATATACCCCTCACAATAAAGCTAAAAGTATAAAGTGTGTTTATAACATGCCATTTTATGTTAGACACAGATAGGGCACTTTTTATTCTGATATGTACAGCATTTTTACATGCATTCCAGTCCAAAACTTGAACAGCAGCAGAAAATTGGCTCTGTATGTGATATTCTCATATTTAAATGCCTGTAGAGATTTTTTAATCAAGCGCAGAATTAAAGCGTTTTTCAATTACCAAATGCAAACAACTTTACATCCTTTTTTCTGCAGCTAAGGGTATAATGTAGTGTTAGAAATTTTGTGATCCCTTTTTAGTATGTTTAACTTTTAATATTTCTGCAAAATTGTGACCTGAGTAATAGGTAGCCACTGTTAAAAAAAAAAAAAAAAAAAAAAAAAAAAAAAAAAAGAAGAAACCCACAGTTAAGTTCACTTACTACACACTGCAGACCAGCATCTTATAGCACATTCTACCATCTTTACAGGTTGCCCCCATGTGTTCAGGGCCATCTGCCATGGTGCAACTTGACAGGAAACATAAAAACCAAAAGGTCTTTTAATAAACTGTATCCACATAGTTAAAAGCATTCAACTTTTACAGTTGTTTTTGTTCATATTTATGTAAACTAAAATCAGCATATGGAAGCTTGCACATTGTTTAAAAGACTTTCTGTAACATTCATCATGACATATGCTGTATGGAACATTTGACAAACATGATATGATATTTATTGGTATGTGCCAAAACCCGTCAAGGAACAGATGTCAACATCAGAACGTTGAGCAGGAGAGGCGGTCATGACAACCACTACCGTAAATTCTCTTGATCATATTAAGCTGCAGGTAATTTTAAACGGATTACATTACAGATGATCAGAAATTTAAATCTACATAAAGGAATAAATCTACATAAAGATATAATAATGCAGAATTTCAATGGCACTTGTATGAAGCGTTTGAAATCAGCACTCTGCCTCTTGTGAAGCACAAGATACGGTCTGGTTGATAAGATTTCTCCAGGGAGAGACCGAGACATCAGGTAGAGAGATGTAGACAGCAGAGCAAGGTGTCCTTCAGGTCATCCCTATAACAATGTCTATGAAACATTGATATTCCACTATGGGATCCTGTTGGTTTCCAAACCACTGCTTTTCACTCAGGTACATGTTTACAAAAACATAAATATCCTGACAAAACAGCACCTGCTTGTTTATTTTTTCACACAGGAAGAAGACTTTAAACAGGAGTTCTATTAAACCTCAACAAAATAAAATTATAGTTCATCCATAAACCCTGAGATGGTCTTTTATGTTCAGGGATCTGTGCAGCCCTGTTAGGCTCTTCTACACCAAACAGACCACGCGCTTGGTGCACAAGAACAGAATAGGGCTTTTCCCAAAGAAACATTATTACTACAAAAGGTTTTAATAAACGTTTCACATCCCTCACCTTTTATCTTGCTAAAAAAACAACTTGACTGTATTTCTCAGGGAAACTTTAAAGTGCTTGATAGCAAGCATAAACCTCACAGTGCTTACATATACACTGCAACGCATGACTGCTCCTCAAAATTAGACAATCAAAAATGAGCCTGATTCCGTCTCACCCAGCAAACCAGTGTCAGTCCACTAGGATAAAGTCAAAGCCATTCAGACATCAAAGTAGAGCCCTTGACAGCCGGCATGCACAGAGTACAGAATTAGAAATGGCTTTGACGTTTTCCTGCATGACGCATCTTTCCAGCTGACTAATCCTACACAGGTACACTTTCTCACATGTGCTATATGTTGACAGGTCTCCTCATGCATATCGTCTCTTTTCTAGCTTTCAAAACAGTGGCTGATGGGAGAAGAAAATATCTGGAGTGGCATCTTCAGAACTGTGGGAGAAGCTAAACCTCAGAGTTTGCAAGAACAGTGCAGCGAGAGGTTGAAGGTGAGACGGTCTTTATTTTTGAAGACTGTCTTAGCACATTTCAGCTAATGCATTTGCCTTTGACATGGTCCTGTGGGTTTAAATTCAGCCTCCTGTCTCCTTCTGTGTGTGTGCGCGTGATGTGTAAAATAAAGCGTAGGTGGGGATATATTCATTACTGGTAGAGAAAGACCAGCAGGAAAATGGGTGTACAAACAGGAAAGAACTGGTTAATTAGTTAGTAACTAACTAATCAATCCATACTAATAAAAGGCAAAGCCCTCACTGACTCATTACTAATTCTCTCGCTTTCCGAGTAACTACCAGGCTCAAATGTGGCATCGAATTCCCCATTTCCTTGGAAAATTGTACTTCTCACCTTCCTACATTTGATGGTTCGTTCAATATTGCCACCCAATGCAAACCCCCTCCAGTGTAACATCAGGGTCTTCCCGAGTACCTACAAGGCTGAAATTTGTCTTATGTTTGATTAATTGGTAACGCCTTTTAATGCAACACCTTGAATGGATTGGGGTCTTTGCAATTACCTACAAAGCTAAAACTTGATTATGTCAATCATCATGTTCTTGGAAAACTTGATAAATTTATCTAAGAAAGCAACCGCGTGGACACAACTCACACTAGATACATTCCACATATTCTTTTCAGAATTTAAATTATTGCCACAAACCTCACTCTATATTAATAATGCATTCATTTAAAATATGCTATATAAAATCCAAAGCCATCGCCTATTCATAAACAATTGTCTTTCAACTTTTAAGTTCTCCACAGTAGCAAAACACGGTTAATCCGCTAGTGTATATATATAAATATTTATCGATCCTAGATTTCCTCTTTATGATTTATACTTATTATGACTTTCAACCTTAGATGAGCCATATGCATGTACACACTGCACAATAAACTTTATTAAATTCTAATTAATAAATCAAGTCGGGTAGATCAAGTTTAATTTGCATGCATGGGCACTTTTAAAACTATTTAAAAGCACCAGGCGATCTACTGTCGCCCAGTTGCAATAACGCATACATGCATAACAGCATTAAGCCACTGGAGACGGATGGAATTTTATTACCGCAGAAGGGTCACCCTTGAGGGTAGGGCTACGTAGGGGAGGTGGCCGAACAGGCTGCCCACCGCTCATATAAATTATCTAGAGCTACTAGCCATGTGGCCGACTCTCAAGTCATTTTCTCCCTCACCTCCACAACAACGTGACAGCAGTGGCCTACTGTCGTTACGAGCGACGCACGTCCCAGGCTGGTTCAATCTGGACCTGCTGTCGCGGGAGAACCCACTGTACAGGGAGTGGTGCTGCCACCCCCCACTTAGTGGAAATGCTGTGGCTGAGATTTAGCCGTGCCGCTGTAGATCTCTTTACCTCACGTGAAAATAACCACTGTCCTATGCATTTTTCAACACACTCTCAATACCACGCTGGCCAGAGTGAGGAAGGAGGGGCTCTCATTACCGATAGCTCCAAGGTACAGAGTTTCCCAGCTCCCGGAATATATGCTTTGCGTAAATTGGGAGGGCCCGCAGCCCACCCAGAGTGAGTGGCAATCTGGGCTTGGCCCCTGAGAGGTCTAACAGCAAGATTACCTGGCATTATTGCTACGATTCAGGGAACTAGAGCACCAGCCACAAGATCTTTGTATGACTAAGTGGCATGTGTTAAAGAGGTAGTGTTCTGATTAAGAGCAAGTAGCTCATCATAGCTCAGTGTCTGATATTCTCTCATTCCTTCAGGACCTTATGGATAAGGGAAAGACCTTGTCAACCATTAAGGTTTATTAAGCGGCTATATCGGCATGCCATGTCGGTTTCGCTCATGCATCTGGCCCATGCTACCCCCAAAACTGGGACCTCTCACTGGTGCTTGGGACTTTGAACCGCTAGAGGACATCAGTTTAAAGCTTCTGTCATATAGGACAGCGCTATTACTGGCTCTCACCAGTGAAGCGTGTCACTGATCTACATGCTTTCTCGGTCTACCCATCATGCATGCCATTCTCCCCAAACAGGAGCTGCGGGTGTTTCCTCCTGCTCCCTTTCTTCTCTGCCCAGTGCTAGCTCTTCACATTTACCTGAGAAGGACCGCCGCATACAGAAAAATTTGTCCGGGACGATCCTTCCTGGCTCAGACGTCACTATAAAATGTATGCGGGGCAATCAGTGAGTTGTCAAGATCTGCCCATAGGTGGATCTCGAAACGAAAGGATGAAAGAGAACAAATGGTTATGACCGTAACCCCAATTCCCTGAAATCATCAGGTGCATAGATCCACCAAGCACACCACACATAAGGCACAGTCACTGGGGTTTTACATACACGCTGAGGGAGGGAGGGTGGCTTCCCTACAGCGGGCGCGTGCGCTGTCGGTCAAGCCAGACTTGGTGCAATTGGATGCTTCCATTATGTCGATACCAGATGTCCCTGCCCATAGGTGGATCTCTTCACTCTATGATTTCAGAGAACCGTGGCTACGGTCATAACCTTTTGTTTTATTGAAAGAAAGCAGGTTGTTGACGCGAATTCATGTCAGAAGTTAATAACTTTGCTCGAAAATTAAATTCATGTTGGACATGAATCACAGTGAGAATCCATTAATAAAGGCTTGTGCAATTTCTGCTGACAAAAAAGGACAAACCAAGCAAACAAGATGAAGAGAATGGGGTGAAAGAGAGCTGAGAGTAAAAGCAGTCTTTCTGCCCTGTTCTAGGTCGTATTCTGCTAATTAGCAGGAAAGTCGCTTTGTTTGTGTTTATACAGCCTGGTGCAGGCACTCGCTCTTCTCCACTAGAACAGAAGACACCTGAAGGTAAAAGTGACAAACTCCGCACTCATTTCATTTGTACTTCAAAATTATCATCAGCACTACAGGATCACCTGCATAACAGTAGTTTTTAGACATTTAGATAAAACTAATGCGCAACTGGAAAGAATTCAAAACTTAACATCTTCTGTGGATCAACTTCACTTCTCTGTCTCTGTTTTTAGGTTTTGTCATTTCAAATGCCTGAATTCAAGTTAAGGCCTTTGTTAATTCTGTTAAAGTTAGTTTTCTTTATACTTTTAGACTGAAATAAAACCCCTAAATAACAAAATGAAAGTGTAGAACTCTCTGTGGGCTGCTGACATGTTCGGGGGTAATGATGCCTCAGGAAACAAAACGCATAAACACAACTGCGGTTACGCCAAAGGTTCCATCTACTAGCCTGTAATCATAAACATCCAGTCTGTGTAATGTAGCATGAATGCAAGCCATGTACTTAGTAGTTAGATCCCGACCTCCCACCACCACCCACCCACCCAATGTGTTACATTATCAGGTTTTTTTTTTTTTTTTTCTTAACATATGACTCATTTGAAATATATTCACTTCTTACTTTTTCCAGTTTAAAATACATTCAAAATGTACTCAGTCATTACCACTTTATTAAGTACAACTCATTGTTTCTACTCTTTGTTGCCATTTTATAACCTTTATTTTCAATATAGATGCAATGTAACAGATCATGTATTTGGCTCCTATGGTTACATTGATATTTAATATTTGTATTACTTAACATTTGTAATACCACTTAATCTGATTATCCTGTGTGAGGTCTGACCAATACAGATCAGAGTAAATGTGAGTGATGTAAAGATATACAAAGAAACAGATTGACCACAGCAGGGGTGGCCAACCAGTCAGAGACCAATAGCCACATTTTTTACTATCTTTCCTCTTTCTTACACACACACCTCTGCTCAGACAGATTTATTGTAAATGTCACACCAACATGATAATGAAATAAATTGACTCAAACAGTATGAAGACCACAGGACAGTCAATTTCAACAATAAACTATGTTTGCATTGTCTAAGACACTAACCCTCAATTCAACAAACTACACAAACAAAAATATAATAATTTACAATAGCATTTTTTACAATGCATTTTTCTTAGTGGGACTTCTGGCATTTCTTGCCTTGAACAACCTCTTTAAAATCTGGCAAAAAGCTAGTTATCTAAAAAGCTAAGTGTAAAAAGGTGGTGGAGGTAAAGGTGAGTTTATATTATATTGTGTATGCGTAATAAAATCTCATCCAGGATGCTGGGAAGCCAATCCATTGCTGGGCGGGTACACACAGACACACACACACACAAGAAGACATGGAAACGCCACCCAGATTGGTATTTGAACCTGGATCCCCAGCGCTAGGCCACTGTTCCACCCTGTACTAATATATACAAAAGTTAAATAATCTACTATTACAAATATGATCATCAAATCAGCAACTAAAGAAGATTCAGTGCTGCCCTAGTTTTTAACTGAAACTTTTGTATTTTTAAGCTATTTATTGTTACGCCATATTATTTTTACTATCCACAAAAATATTTATTACTTTGTCAGCAGTAATGAGAAGCGCAGTGACACTTTAAAAGGGTTTTAAAAAGGCAAGCCCTCTGTACACCATCCCTCTATTTAAACCCAGCTCATGTATCTGGCTATTATGAACCATCTGTATTACAAAACACAGTGCTGGTAATGACACTCATTCATTTTTATTAGCATGCCGGTTATTGCCCAGTGTGCAGGTCCCACTTATCATCCATGCTAAACGACAAGAGGTGTCAGGAAAGCGAAGACGCAAGGAGACCGAGGCTGCACTCATACTTGCGCGCATTAACACGTTATCTCTAGGTATATAGAATGGTACATCATCTCTGCACCGAAGCATTAAAATACTAAATGGTCTGTGCTTAATTTTACAATTCAGCCATCAATTCATATGCGATGTGATAACGTGTACGGCAAACAAACCGCTCACTCCACAGCCGAAAATAGCCAAAACAAAACGTTGATTTGCATATTCAAACACATTAAAGGAAAAATTGCACATAGTTGCATGTAAATTGAATCTACCAGCAACATCAGCCAGCTGTTATTTTCAGTTTTCAAACTCATCTTTAGTAAACAGCAAATCCTGAACAGGAAGTGAAAAAGGCTAGCACTGGATTACGGGTCTGGAATGCAGGCCAAGATGATTATCACAAAAAAAATGTCAGAAAAATGACTACATATTTTGGGGGGTAGCAGAAAGAGCAGTTGCACAATATAGAACTTCAGCATGATTGCTGCTGTGTGCACATGTGCAATAAGTCCAGCAGAGTCTGTTTTATGGTATGGAATTTTTTACATAGATTAATATTCCACACTCATTCTATCCTGAACCTCAGAGATGTTAACTGCAGGTTGAACTTAAGAACCAAGATAAACTCCCACTATAGGAAACCTCTCTAGCTGTACAGGATTGTGGTCACAAGTGCCTAACCATTTGCACACTATATAAACTAAGTAATGCTGGAACGTATTATGACCTGCTACAGTGATTATCTAAAGTGCCACTGCACTCAGATTTATGTCCTTTCATCATCAAGGATCAGCTTATAGGAAGATTCCATAGGGAACAGACCCCTTGGTCTTCACAGATTTCATAAGCTTAAGTAAACCCAATCAATAAATCCCAGAATTCACCGAAACCACTTCTTATTTCTCCCTCTGCTGTTTTAGGAGGAAATAAAGTACAAAACAATGCTACAGCCGTAGCACGCCCGCTTCAATAAGCAGATTTATCACACCGATCGTCTCATCCCCTCTTTGTCCTCAAGTAAGACATGAATACATCTCTCTCTCTCTGAAGCCTTCCAGACAAAATCAATACGCAGAGACAGCTGAAGAGAGAAAGACGGGGCACTCCTCATCCATTTGGCTCCTCTTATCCCTGAGCCTAGGCCATAAAAGACATCAAGCGCTGCAGTAAGTGGCACGGCAAAGTCACTGCAGTATATCTGCCTGATAAAGATATCAAGAGGATCTTTACACTGAATCGAGAAGGTCTGTCTTTGTGATTGTACAAAGTTCTGAATGATTAAATTCTTATTTTTTACAAGCAGTTTGTTTTATCTTGGCCAAGAATGAACTTATTTTCATAACTAACTTTACTATTAAGGTTAATTTCCAGGTTACAATACATTTAGAATTTAAATATAAATGATTTTGAGAAAGATTTCTTCTAAAGAGCCACGTGACACGATCATGAAGGAAAGATTTTTTTAGCCCTCAGTCAAGCATTTTGGAGAAATGTATACTTTTTGGGAAAGTGCTTTGTCTCTTTTAGTTTTAAAGCAAGGTCAATAAACCTCTGATTAGGTGAATTTGATATGAACATACTTTAAAGCGCTGACCTGATTAACTAGAACTAGTTACTGTTGTCCAACATCAGAGTTTGACCTTGCAAAGGCACTCCTGGGTAAATAGGCTACAAATTCCATAGACACATTTCCAAATCTTGTAAAACACCTTCCCAGAAGACTTTACACCATTATATCTGCACATGGGGCACAAACCTAGAATTTGATGTGATTTAATCTTGTATTTGCTGATTATTTTTCTGAAAAGTACCATAAACATAGTGAATAAAAGTAGGAAAAAACACCCCAAAAATGTTCCATGTAGGTAAGCTTTACACCAACAGTCAGCAGTGTTTATATACAGTACACGTAGCATATGTTGGTTCTGTAAAGAAAAGAAAACAGCCGATAACAGATTGCTTTCCCTACGCATAAACTACATGATTGTTATAAAATTTCAGCTTGGATGTGGCTTTCAAAAAAACATTGTATTTGGCACGGACACTGTATTCTGCTAAGCAATCAAGTATTGATGCCATCTAGATGTGTTTTAAAGAGAATCTTTAGTATTGTGGATTTAAAGTACAGAAAATAGTAGAAAAATTGCCAAAAAAGCAGACAGTCATTTACAATTGTTCTGCAAACAACAATAAAAAAGCCCGGTGTAAACTACATGTCATAACAATAACTTTCAGGCTCGGGGAGTGATGGAGCCAGGGTCACATTTACTTAAAGATTAAACACGAATCAAATCATTACTGATGCACTAAAGTGTCTGAAGGAAAATAATAGCATTTTAACAATTCAATTTTCCTTTTTTATTCACTGCTGTACTTCGCCTTGTTCTTGAGGCACAGCTGAAAATTCCGTGAAAATGTGTAGCTGTGTTTCACTTCCAAAGCTGAACTGAAAATCTTTCAAACAATACCTGAATCATTCTCTTCCAGTCATCTGCTGCTTCCAGTCCTATTTATCTGTGCAGGAGCAGTAGTTAAAATACAATAACACAAAGGTTAAATAAGTTTTTCGAAAGTTTGTATTAGGAGCTACGTCTATTCCGACTAGATATAAGTTTCAGTGAGTGTCTAGAGTAGATGATGGCATTAAATTAAAAAATTATTTGGGCTTGGCTGGCTTATACACCATTTAAATTAGTCAGAGGTTACAATAACTGTTCTACTTCCTACTATTTAAACCTGAGAACGCAATAAGAACAACATATAAATAAATCAAATATCATTGTACAGTGCATTAAATACACTATATCGACAAAAGTACTGGGACATACTCTTACTAAATATATTTCGTTCAATATCATTAACACAGGTTTATTAAATTAAGCATCTATTATGCATTCTGAAAACCTATGTTCCAGTTTAATGGAACAGTATGTGCCACAGTGCACAAAACAAGGTTTACTGTTGAAAAAAGTTAACGTGTACACAAGTTTTTCATGAAACATTTGTAAAATGAATCAGAACACAGATTGTTCAACATTATTACATGCATTAAACCTTGTAGAAAGTCTTCTCAGAAAAGTAGAAGACCAAGACCAACTACGAATACTGTATGGTCTACATTGTGTGGTAGAGTTTGAAGACCCTCATTATAATTATCAATAAACAACAAGTTTTAAGTAGTTTACCGCAATTAAGAGTGTCTTCGTTGGGGGTCATTTTATATACTTACATCATTGTATTGATAGGCATCACTACAGGGTGACTGTTTCTCCACCAGCTTGTGGAAATCTAAAATAAGGCCCTGTAGGTTTAATTCTGACTTTTCTGTGGCATCCACATTCATTTGAACTCTCCCTCAACAGCTGTGGCTCAGTGTCAAATTCTGGCTGTAAGACAGCAGAAATTGAGCCATTTGGGACACTTTTCCTTCTATGAAACAGGGGCTGCTTTCTACAGGCATCTATTATAGATAGCTTTTGCAGTCATCTGTTCCTGCATTCTTGAGGAAACGAGCTTCAAGTAAGAGGACAAAGTGCTGACGCTGTCCACATCAGCACCGCTGATAATAAGAGTGTGCGCACATCAACACATGCATGAACATGTACACATTTATTTAGAGACAGGACAGCAGTGCTTTCAGGCTGGGTTTCTTTAACATTTTGCTTCCTTTCATGTTCCTTATTTAAAGGGTTTAAGGTCAGGTCTCTGTAAAGGTTGTCACATATGGACCTTGCGTTGTACATTAGAACAGACAAGGGCCTTCCGCGAACTGTTCTCCCAATGATTTGACTTTATACACCTGTATCAACAGGACTTAAAACATATAGTACATACAGCTCTGGAATAATTAAGAGATCACTGCAATTAGTTTTTCAAATTTTTCTCTTTAAAAGTACAGGATTGATTAAAATGAACATTGTAATTGTATTCCATAAAATACTGACGTGTCTCTGAAATGCCAAGCAAAACATTTTGTATTTATTCAGTTTAGCTTTCTTTGATGGCTTGTGACCATCCAGCTGTCTCTTAATTACATTCCAGAGGTTTTCAATGGGGCTCAGGTCAGGAGATTGGGCTGGCCATGACAGAGTCTTGATCTGGTGGTCCTTCATTCACACATTGATTGACCTAAGTGTGTGGCATGGAGCATTGTCCTGCTGTAAAAACCAGTCCTCAGAGTTGTTATCCACCAAATAGTTAAAATTAGTATTGTTGTTTCTAAATGAATATGAACTTATTTTCTTTACATTATTTAAGGTTTAAAAGCACTGCACCTTTTTCGTTATTTTGACCATTTCTCATTTTCTGCACATAAATACTAGATTTTTGCTAGGAATTTCAGAGACGTCAGAATTTAAGAACAATATTTGTTTAATTCAAATGTATACCTATAAAGAGTAAAATTAGAGAAACTGATCACTTTGCAGTGGCCTCTTAATTTTTTTTCAGTGGACATTTTCAATCAATGCAGTCTTTAAAATAAAATAATAAATAAATAATAAAATAAAAAGCATATTTTTCCTGAAGCCCTACTGATCCTCATTTACCAGTTTGCATTTATTTAAATGACAAAACTTTTTGTTGCCCATTCTTTTAGTTTAAGATTAAATGATTGCAAAACTTATAAGGTAAAATGCAGAAGAAATAAAGAGAGAGCCCACCTCTCAGGCGGGGTATTAATATTCTGCATGTGCATTTCAAACACCACTCTCAACTGAAAGTCACCCAAAGTGCTTCATGTTTCTTCTAAGAATATTGAATTCTTTCAAAAGGATATTGAAAAGGGAAAAGTCGTAGTGGATCGAGCACCACCGCAATCCAAATCAATGAAAACAGACACAATGTCATTATTTAGCAGTCAAAACAAATAGAGGATACTGCCTTTGAATAAATAATGATTGATTTTCCCTGAAAAAAGTTGCAACATGATGACTGCAGGAAGAAATATTCAGAGAGAAATACAATGAAATTATTTCAACTAGAAGATGAAAGTGAGGCGTTGTCTTGGTACAGGATGCGTTCGGGGAGGTAGGCAGAGATGAACTGCTTTGATCAAATGGCAATAAAATTACAGTTTTGACACAAAATACTGGATTTCTGTCTTGGCGTTCACATAGTGTCCGGTGCAGAAAGGATTTTGGTTAATTAGATTCTACCTGAGATGTTATGGTTAATTAAGGGGTCCAAGAGTGGAAAAAGTTCATCAGCTGCACATCTCATCAGATCAGGTATTATTCGGGTGGAGGATGATTCTCAGCATTACAGTTTTACAAAAGTGGTAACTATTAGACACATCCACTGAATTGCTTCACCTCATAGATGTAAAATAAGTCCCTACAGAACATCTGTATCTGCATTTAATTTAGTTATCCTATGAACCTTTATCTGTGCTCACAGTACACTGTGTACAGCATGGCAGTGAATATTTTTAATCTTTGTACAGTCCTTAGTTTAGTGTTTAGGTTAAACACTCCAGCACCACTGCCATAAATACAGCAGTGGTGCTGAATATTGGTGGTGGGTGCTTCTCAGAACCACCCACCACCCAAAGCAGAGTCAAGGGGTATAGAAAAAACAGAACCAAAAAGTAAGTATGGATACAAAATTTGAAATTTATAATGTGTTCAACTTTTAAGTCCATGTTTGTATAGTAACATTATAAGCCCATTAGGGTCAAGAAGTTTGAACCTACTCAATAATAATAAATTGTAAAGAATTGCACAGTAAAGTTAAAATGAAGACATGCGTTATGAAATTTATTTAATTTTTTAGCAATAAATGAATGTATGTGATTTTGAATGTGCCGCTCACCAACTTTTGTATCATGTTGTCTTTTGTCTGACGAATGTGTAGCACGAAAAATGAGGAAGAAATGGATTTGGCCTCGTTTCCTTCGTCTCTGAAGCATCAGAAGTGTCATCGTTCATCAGAGAAAGCTCTCCTTACTGATCACTCGTATGTCTACTGCCGTGGTCCTCACACCAAAAAATCACTACACTTCATAATCATTATTCCAGCTCCATGACAGTGATTGTACGTGTGTGTGTGTGTGTGTGTGTGTGTGTGTGTGTGTGTGTTTCACACCATGGGCAGCCATGCAAGAATTCCATTGATAATGTCAAAAAAGGTCACGAGGCAGCAACCTACGGCAAGATGAGCGCAAGGACAAGGGTGTCAAAATCTGTTAATGAATTTGAATGGCATGGAGCCGACGGGATTTGAAAGGCCACTCCAGTTGTAATTATTTTGACATCTTATTACCGCAATCTTTTAACCTCCTCCTCAAACAGCACGCTTCAGATTTTCATAATGCAGAAAGAAGTAGATCAAACTTTTTTTTTTAGGAAACCAGAGAAAGTGCAGTTACCAAACTAAACAAACAGTCCAGCAGAGGCTTTGGGCTAGGATTCATCCTAAAACAGCAAAAGAGTGCAAAACCGCCGCAGAGTGCAAACAATTAACTTGAAAGTGCAGAGTATGCAAACCGTGTAACGAGATTAAGAGCTAAAATTATACCCAGATTAATATGATTAAATCATCATTATTGTCTTACTTTATTTTGATTAAATGAGGGGCGTGCATTGGTTTCCAGAGGACTAATGAATTTAAATGCAGTGAGGTCAGTCTGTTGGAATTTTAAAAAAGCATATAAAAGGGGTTTCTCGCACATACATTAGTCATCCAGCACTTCATCTGCACTCATCTAAAAACCTTTAACAACTCAAACCATTTCCAATGGACTGTCTGTAAATGATATTGACTGAATCACTCTCATTCTTCCACACACACACAATCTCTCAGTACTACTATGAACACACGCTGTGAGTTTGCTGGATGTAGAATAACTGATTAACTGTCTAGGTGCATTGTTCTACACTATATGTACAAAGCATTGAGACACCCAGTTTAATCGTTGATTTCATGAGTTTCATTAGAACTCATTGCCTCAAGTAAATAAAAACAAACATTGGTTTCAACATTTTGGAAACAATAATTTATGTTCCATCAGAAATTTGCCACTGTGTACAAATAAACATTATATCATTTATCCCTCATGACTTACAAGTAACGACTTTACAGTTGGGGTCAGAGTACCGGGTCAGCCTACGTATGGGCCCATGCTCAACTTGTGGATTTGGGATTGAAACCCCCAATCTTCAGATTGGCAGCCCAACCTCAACCACATCTATCCAATCAAGGACCTTAAAAGCATTAGCATGAGTTAAGTTGGGAGTGAAAAAAACAGCACTAGGCCTCATACAGCCCTGACCTCAACCCTATAGAAAACCACTGGGATGAACTAAAATAAAGACATCAAATCTTTAATATCTTGTCCAACATCAGTGATCCCACAAAAGCTCTTCTAGATGAGATGGACAAAAATGTACACAGACATGCCCCATAATCCTGTATAAGGCCATTTATAAAGTATACACTGTAATAGCTGCAGGGTTGGACCATTGTAGAACTGAATATTATAAATCAAACCAGAAACTCTTTGCAGGTTTTATTAAACCTGATAAACTTAGCATGATGATATAATCATGCTAATGAAATTTGCAGCAATTAATTTCAGTCAGAGTTTCTGTGCACCACCATCCCAATGCGGATTAATAAGCAAAAGTTCTGATTACTAGTTGCTTATTTCTTTATTTCATTTCGTTAGGACAGACTTCCAACTTGATCTCCTCCATAATAAATCTGTGCTGGAAACAAACATTCGGGGAAGGCTTTGAAGTTGTCATTCTGCTTTATAATGCAGGCAGCGATGATGTGAGCAGGCGATCGCTCCTGTCTTTCCTTGATTCTCAGTTTATTTGAACTCTTACTGCAGAGCTTACTGACATTCACTGGTAAAATGGAGCACTATCCAAAGGTTAAAAAGCACCCACTGTTACTTGTTGGACAGCAAACAAAAACTCTTGTGATTTTTGCTGTTTTATTACTTTAACCTGACAGTGTTCATTTGCTACACATTGTTTTCTTTAGGTTTTTTATTATTAGTTACTTTCTGTGGGTCAGCACAATAATACATAGTTTTGGACAAAAATAAGAATGCAGAAAAACAAACAGACCACATTATGTAAGTAAATATGTAAAATGCATTTATACAATAAAAATTGTGGGGAATATTGTACTTAAATGTTAAGGTTTTACAAATGTAGCAGTTTGAAAACAATCTACACCAGAGTTTTTCAACTGGTGTTTGTTTATTTTCTCAATGAATATAATGTCGGTTTTCACCGGTTGCGACATGATCACGTGTACAACAACTTGAATATATTTGTCTATCCTTCAGAATCACGATTTTATATTAGATCTTATATTCCTCTGCATGAAAACGTGATAAGCCATTTATCCACGTACACCATGTAAGTGCGGTACCATGCCAGGTGTAATGCACTTTGGGTGGCTGTTGCATTTATTTCTCGGCTGTGAGTCATACAGTCATCTGAAGGGCAAACAGTCCAAACAAAACAGACATTCAGCCGAACGAACAAAGAAAATTTTAAAAATAGAAGTTATATCTTTCAATGGAACAAACAGTTTAAAGATTTTTTAAATACTTGCTTTATTTCATTCTTTTTGCTGTGTATAAAGTTAAACAAGAGATGAACAACAATGCTAACGTATACTGGCACTTCTCCTGGATGTGATGAGTAAAGTAACTCCTATTCAACAGAAAGGTAATAATGGATTAAATCTTTAACAACTTTAAAACTACCGTATTTGCAAAATATCTTACTCACTTAAATTTCAATATTACACTTTGATTATATGACATTGGCCTTCATTTCAGGGACAGAGACATAATGTGAGCTTAAATAACTAATAAATCTGTTTGGAGCAGGTTAAAAAAAGCCAGAGATACATACAGAGCAATGTTCTTTAACATGGATCCATTCAAAGCTTATAAAACACCTTCTCCACTTGAGTGGAGTGCAGAAGTTAATGAATGACTAAAGAAGCCATTCACTGTAATTAGATTGGACCTTCATTATAGAAAAAAACCTATTTGTTATTAAAGTGAGCACATATTGGCGATCTCATTTCATCCCCTGTTGGTTAGCAATTTGCCATGACCAAATAAGATCAAGAATAACCAGACCATAGACACTTTAAAAGCCAGTTGAAAAAGGACCTGGACTCATTCATGGCTCACAGATAAGTTTGAAAACTAAACCCCTAAAATTGGAGTGTTTCATTCAGTTTTATTGATATGGGGTATGGGTGGTGAGGGGTTAAGGGGTCCAGCACTTGCTCTGCATTATGGATAACTGCTGCTTTGAACATTGCAGTTCAGAGACAATTAAAAAAATAAGACCCAATGTTATGTCAACCAACCTCTGATGGACCTTTACATGGAGAGGCATCACATTCGTATGGGATGTAGGGAGGGTCCTGCTTCACTATCAAACTCATACCTTATATCTATGGAAGGATAAGTCTACAATTCCAAAAAAGGAACTAGAGGGGTACCACGTTGTTTGAGTCGGTACCATAATTCTGAACTACTGCTATACTGCTGCACTATTGATCCCACTGACTGGTCACCTAGCATTCAGCCAGGATCAATGACAAGAAAGTAAGAAACGACAACTTAAAATCCAACTTAAGCTTGCCAGCTCAGCTCTGGAATGAGGACCCGGGAGGCATAGTGATTTCCACTAATGACCAGTACTTCGCGGTGCACAGTAAATACACACTAATGAGTCTATTAGAGTTAAATTATATATGGGACAAATTAAGATGCATTCACAACTAATTATATCTCTGTTGTCTCTGATTTTGAAGAATTATTATATGGGCAATGGTATTGGGACACTCACATATTAAAGCTACAGAAGCTGTCATGATACCTCAATGTTAGAATAAAAATAAATATTTAAAAAGGTCCATTTGTAAAAACATTTAACAGACAGAAATGTTTGTGTTCTTAAAAATCTTCCGTCATATAAAACCAGGGTTGGTGTTTAACACTTTTACATGCCATGGCCTTGTCTTTTATTATAAGAAAGGCTTTTCGTGTAGTTGCTACTGTATCTGCGTGACTCCTGATTTACTATGTTCTCTAGTCCTCATAAATCTTCTTTAAAGTCACCACATAAGCTCTCTGGCATTCATCCTCTTTGAACTGACTCAGCACAAAGGCAATTATTCTTGTCCCCTTAGCCCCCCCATTCCTATTACGCTAACGCCATCACTTAACAAAAAAATCCACTGCATACACAATCATTTCATTTGGACGGAAAAAAACTAAATTAATCCTTGCAAAGTCAGGAAAATAAGCATATGACTGGCTGTACTTTTCTAATTGTAAAGGCAAATATTTATATATATTTTTAATAAAAAAAAATCAGTGTAAACTCAAATACCAAGTGTCACAGATTCTGTTTCTAACAAATTAGGTAGAAAAGGCCGTTAGGAAATTCAATATAAATCATGACTTTGCTTTCTGGGTGGAAACCAGATCTCGTAGTTGAAACCCATGTAGACATGGAGACTCCCTTCAGAAAGATGACGTTTATCCCACAAAGAGGTCAAACCCATGACCTCATATGAGTGTCATGCACCAACCATTACACCACCATGCTGCCCCACATGGTGCTGATGCTCCTGTTGCTTTCACATTAGGACTAGACCATCAATTGTGTCCTGCTTCTTAGATGCCAAGAGAATTCAAACTATTTTTCCAATCAGAAACAAAACTACCTAATTAAAGTTCTGCCATCTGGATAAATTAATAAAGTAGACATGTCCTTATTTTAAACAGCTGTGAAATTAAACATCTGGAACCTTCCCTTGTCTGATATTAACACCTAACGACAGACACAAGCAAAAACAGAAATACCAATAATCCAGTGATTTTAAATTTAGGTCCTAAAGGCTCTCTGCCATGCACTTTAAGATAACTTTTGCCACAACACACTGATTTTAACTCAGTAATGATCTGTTCATGATTTTTTGGGGATTTTTGGAAATTGGTTGGGGAAAACAAAAAAAGCATTTAAATTAAATTCAATGAATAATTAAATGAATAAACATCTTTGTTTTTCAAATAAAATTCAATGTAAATTACTACAAAGTTAGAAAAACACAAACAGCTTGATAAGAAAAAACAAGCTACTGTGAATTAGTCAGACAATGTAGTTAGATTTTTTTTCCATGAACACATTTGGTTTACTGTTAATTATCAGCCTTCAATCAAAGTAGCAGCTGAGGATTAAAGAGCTTAATCAACTGACTACCAACAGCGCATCGCCATAACCAGTGTTTAACTTATAATCGTACCACAGAGGGTTGATGTTTTCTCACCGAAACACTAAAAACCACAAACACTTACAATGTCTTGCTTTTAGCACAGCACGGGTCTATCATTCAACTCAGGAAACGTAAATTAAGACGTCCAGACGACCAGCAGGATAATTACGTATTGATTGTGAATGATGGAAAGGGCTAGTTGTAGATCAGTGAAAAGAGCTTAGTGCAGCATTCACTTATGAAAGAAGAAATAGAAGAGGAGGAGGGAACACTGAAGAATGACAACCTGCGCAGTGCATCACACAACCTCCTTCAGATCAAAAAAAAGCTCTGCTTGTGACAATGTTGCGTCCTTTCCTCTTTATTTTGAGCAGGTCCTTTGAAGTGAGTGCTTCGATTCACCCCAAGCTTTCTTAACAGAGAAGCACACCTGTCAAAAACTCTAAATGACAGGCGTGCCCCAAGTGAACTACAGGACTCAATTCTCTTAACCTTTCAACCCTTAGAACCCCAAAGTACATTCAAAAACTCATCCTAGTTTATCCATAAAAGGGTACGACTATTGTTCTTATAATGAGTTACATATAATTCCATAACTGCCTTCATCTTTATACTGTTTAAAATAAGCATGAATTTGTCATTGTATATAAGGTCTCTCTCTCCCCCTCTCTCTCTCTCTTTCT
>JAOUQT010047469.1:0-10911 GCA_025769995.1 Xyliphius kryptos
TTATTCAGACACTTTGGGGGGTTTTGGAGGAGCGAGTCAGGAAACGTTCTCCTCCACCAGCATCACATAGTGACCTGGTCACCATTCTGCAAGAAGAATGGCTTAGAATCCCTCTGACCACTGTGCAGGACTTGTAGACGCCATTCCCAAGACCAATTGATGCTGTATTGACCCAAAAGGAGGCGCTACACCATACTAATCAATTATTGTGGTCCAAGACCAGCTGGTTAAGTTTCAATGTTCAACCCCTGTATGTATGCATGTATATAACTGACATCACACACCCAGTTCTAATGGACAGAACCCAAATTATGTTAAAGACTGAACGGGTTCACTTTATCTATTAACAGCCTTTTATTATTGGATACTTTATTCTACTCGAGTTGATTAATTCTCTACTAGGGTTGGGGTGGATGGTCCCATGTCCATCCAGGAGAGAAGTTTTAGGTGCTGGGCCCTATGTAGTGTACGTAGGCAACGTTGTGTCACATAAAATTAACTGTGAAAATTAAACCAATAGTTTATCGCTTTAGGTCTGCAGTAAACAACATCTGGTTCCGGACCTGGACCGTGGTCCGCCTATTAGTGACCCTTGACATAGAAACTCAACCCTGATTGGGATTTGAACCTGGATTCCCAGTGGTGAGACGGAGGTGCAGACCACTAAGCCACCGTACTCCCTTTATATTGAAGCAATAAGGTAAAAAAGGGCGTGCACTATTGTGAATAAATCATGGGAAGTGGGTGTTATTAGGCATGATGCACAAGTGGAGTACAGTTACACCTCTTCCAATTGTTTATGCCCAATTTCGAGTGCCTTATTGCTTTTATGAAACGGTTATCAACACACTATAATAAAATAAACAATGTTTAATTCATAAATGCATTGACTGAAAGCAAAATTGCTAGTAAACACGTGCTCCCCAACATAATGCAGCAAATAAAAGATTTCTGTTTTCTTTAACAATCAAATACTGACTGCCAGTGGCCAAATTACAAAAAGCAGTTTCGGAAAAACTGTATATTTTATATCGCGCATTTATACGAATGCTCAGAGGTGTGGGTTATTGTGAATAATGTCACGGCTAGACAAGCGGCTCCCCGTTTTATAAAAAAATAAACAAATTTAAGATAAAAGTCCTTCACCAAAACATCACTAGAGTTATGTGGTCGCTGGTGGATTGCTGTTAACTTATAAGCGCTAGTGGTGCGGAACTCACTTGTGGATGAGAGGATATAAGATATGGTTCTTAATTACACAAACATCTCAATGAGAAGGAGCGGAAACTGCTTAGGAAAATTACAGTTATTAACTATTCACACTGTTGTGAATTATCGCTGATCATATTTGTAAGAATTTCTTGCTAAAAAGCGTAAACATGCCAGTCATTAAACCAATTATGATGCACTAATGTCGGCCGGGTTTGAGCGCCGAACTCGTTAATTCATGCAGACGATCATAACAATGAGAACATACAGTATGAGGTGCCACCGGTGGTGCACAAATGTAACTAATTCTGCTCGTCTGTATGAACAAATACAAATACAGAACGCAGGACGGTGATGCATCAAGAATGGAAGCCGAGTCTCAGTGTTCTGTTCTGCATCCCGTTGAAAAAAAAGCATCTCTATGTTCAGCCTCATGAAGTTCAGATGGCTCACGGGGGCACTGTGGCCAACTTTTCAGTAAGGAAAGTAGCTTTAGGCTGTCCTAAAAGTCGCTAAATGACGTCATTGCCAAAATTGCGTAATAGTCCTCTTGCGTACATAGTGTTAGAACTACAAATGAACTTCTGTTGATTTTTTTGCCTTTGAAAAAAGCCATCACTTCTTATAATAACTTATTTGACTTTATGGCTTTGACTAGACACACATTACATGGTTTATTTTATACGTCAATTACAAAAATCTATTTTTAGTTGCTTAGCTAAATATTTTGTGATTTACATAGAGGCACACACCTTGGACGAAGTAAGTGAGTGACACTCACTGACACTAAGATAAATGCAGTTATCTGAGCACTGAGAGTGTTGTGGAATTGGGCTCACGGCAGAACCTGCTGAAACTGAGGTAGATGTAGGTCTTCAAATAACACCAGAAAGAGTCGCTAGATGTGTCGCTTTTTTGAAAAATAAGCCGCCAAGATCTGAAAGTTGCTAACTTGTGTCAAAGTCGCTAAGTTGGCAATAGTGCACAGCGGGCCAGATTGCAGACCTTTGTTCTTTTGCATTACACAATGCAGGTCATTATACAATAAAAAACGTTATTGTTTGTTTTTGTTTACTATATTTGCTATTAATTCAATGAACTGATTACTGAATATCCCCAAGAGAATGTGTGATTTAAGCCCATGTTGTGCCACAGTTGTGTTTTCTCCCACCATGTTCCATTTTTATTCTTCAGGATGACAAAACATCGGTGTTTGACTCCCACTCTATCAATCGGTGGCATTTTCTAAAAGTCCTGCTGACATTTCCTTTCTTTCAGTGCTCTTTCGTCTTTCTAGTCCTGTTTCTATTCATTCCCTTGCTTTCTACAGGGTAAAACCAATACGAGCGCTCTTAGTCTGGCCTTCCCCCCCCCCCCCTTTTCCTTTCTTTAACCACCTCCTCTCCTTTTACTACTTGCTTTCTCTCTCCCAATCTACTGCCAAAGTGTCTGTCAGTGTAAAAGTAATGGCGACGGCACAAGTGACAGGAATGCTAATATGAGCCCATGAGCCTCTCGTATAACTGGCAAACGTGGGACAGCTTTCCAGTCTGACTTCAAAGTGCTGGGCTCAATCCCCAATGAGCCATGTTGCCCATGATTATTGTGCCAGATAAAAGAACATTTGACACCTTGGAGAACGGAACATTTCTGTGCACTGTCTGTGTTCAGAGACCAGCTTGTGCAATAGCTTGATGCCCTTTGTAATGTCTCTTTATATGGACACAATCTAATCTAGATCAGTTTTACTATATGAAGAAGAAGAAGCAACATCTTAAAGATCAAAAATGGCCAAAAACAAATGTAGAGTTTAAAAAAAAAAGTCAGAAAGTGATGTAGATGATGAGAAGGAGGTGAGAAGGAAGGATGAGGTCATGACAGTGATCCAGTGATTTCAACCAACGATGTAGACATCAGTTCAATATTAGGATCAATGGATCAAGTGGCTTTATGCTCATCAGTTCAAATAATGGCAGCTAAAAACAACATGGTGTAACATAGAATCCCAGCAAACGGATTACAGATACTCAATTGAATCATGGTATACTGCATCATTACTGCAACACGTTCATACCGGTAGCGAGAAACGGTTAAACTCAACACAAAGACAGATGGAACATATTTGTCTTTACCTTGGCAGCCATGATCATGGAAGAGCCTCCACGGATCCCCAGAATTGGGATGTGTGTCTGTGCAGAGATAAAGTCGAGGATTTGGGCGATGGCTTCGTGGTCAGTGTCGTCACCGAACACGACCCCCTGGAGCCAGTGGCGCGACATGAGCGCACACACACGAGTGATGATGCTCTTTGGGTCTGTCTCATTCATGGTGACCAGGTCCAGCTTGGGTGCCAGTGGCACATGCAGGAAGTCCTCCTTCTCCAGGCCTTCAGCTAGCGTCACCTCGCTTGAATTGCCCACCAGCACCACAGCAATGCTAAGGCCCTGAGCCAGTTTGGGCACCGCTCCGACTGGACTGACTGGCGAATAATGGGGGGGGCCGATAATGTTGCCGGTGGCCCCGCCCCCTGGCAGTCCCCCGCCGCTCCGTCGTGACCCGGAAATTGGGCAGAGGACTAGTGATAAGAGCAGGAGGGAAAAGGAAAAGGGGATTCTGGGAGGTGAAAGAAGGATCGAGGGCAAGGAAAGGGAATAGAGAGAGGAGGGGAAAAGGCCAAGGCTGACAAGCATGGCAGAGGAATGAAGACGCAGTCCCTGTAGAAAAAAAGAAATAGAGTTCAGAAACATTTCAGTGTACATTTTAGAATTCATATTCTTACAATTTGTATTAAATTTGAACAATTTTATTAAAAGATTGCTGCATAATGTAAATAAAACAATGCATTAATAGCCAAATCATGGACTCCAATGGCGGGGAGCCACTGGCCCAAGGGCCGTATATGGCCCCCTGCACAATTTACAGCACATAATATATCTTCATTCATAATCACTCTTAAATATATAGTACACTATATGAGCTGCAGTCACTTCATTACAGATATTATACTGAATCAGTTGCACACTGCATTACTACCAAATATAGATATAGTACACTACATGAGCTGCATTCGCAATCACTCCCAAATATAGATACAGCACACTATATAAGCAGCATTCGCAATCATTCAAAAATATAGATATAGTACACTATATAAGCTGCATTTGCAATCACTTCCAAATACAGATATAGTACACTATAAGAGCAGCATTCGCAATATCTTTCAAATATAGATATAGTACACTATATGAGCTGCTTTTTCAATCACTCCCAAATACAGATAGAGTGCACTATACAAGCTGCACTCGCATTTATTTCCAAATATAGATATACAGTAGTACTCTATGAGCTGCACTCGCAAATCACTCCAATTAAAGACATAGTACATTGTATGAGCTGCATTCGCAATCACTCCTAAATATATAGTACACTATATCGGCAGCACTCCCAATCAATCCGAAATATAGATATAGTACACCCAAAAGATGCATTCGCCATCACTCTCAAATATATATAACATTTTTTAAATGTTGCATTGGGAAAAACACCACTTTTTACTTACTTTTAACAGAAATAGTAATTTTCATTAAGAACTGGAAGTGGAATGATTTTTCTTTTTAAATCATATAGCATTTTACCTTTACTGTAATGAATCTATTCATTCTCCTGAGCTCATTCCATAATTCAGCTTCCTTTAAAAAGAGCTTCACTTTGTTCTGCCTGTTTAAAACCTGTTAATGTTACCGCCATTTTTATTAACAGTATTGCTTCTCATGAATCACAACTGGAGAAAGCAACAGTGTTTTTTTCCTTTACAGTCAGGGTAAGAGTAAGAAATGGTTACAGAGTGCATGTGCTGTTGTCCTCTTTGATCGTGTTTGTCTTGAGGGTTTGGTGTTCGGGGGAAGAACACGAGCCACGTGCCTGGTGAATATATGGGAGGAAGGAAGGCGAAAGAAGCCGTGGGATTACTCCGAAATCAAGGCAGCTCTTACAGAGCTAATTATTGGAGGTTTGTCAGTGCTAATTGCAGGTACGAATGCTAATTGTGAATGCAAGCTCACTTCTGTTAAACCGAATGACTAGAGCGAGGGAGGAGAAGAGCGAGTGGGAGGAAAAAGAAGAAAGGGAAGGAGAGGCGACCAGCAAGTAGGAGAGATACAAAGGCCGAAGAAGAAGAAGAAAAAATAGTACATGCTGTACATAAATAAAAAAAGGGATAAAGTCCTTATTAAATCAAAGAGAACGTATACTTTTTATCTTGAAGTAATTCATTAGCTCATAAAAAAGGATGCAGTGTATTAACATCATATGATACTGAAAGACAAATGAAGTGACTGAGCAAATGAAGATACACAAAAGATGGAAGAAAGTATCGGAAAAAAGACAAGAAAAGCCGTGAGATGCACAACTTGGTTTTGCCTTCAGTTTAGCAGTGCTTTGTAGCCATAGCAACCATTCAAATGAGCCTTCCTCCACACACATCCACACAGTACACAGATACAGCCATGCAGATTTAACAGCTCTAATTCCACTAGTACCCAACACATCCGCGTATCTGCTTGAATGCATCTATTTTGGTAAGATGATCAAATCTGTAATGCCGCCACATAAGAAATGGTTCTAATACCTCTGCACAACACTGCACTGTTAAAATACCCAGGGAATATCACATTGTATCATTGTTAAAAAGTCCTAAGCCACATGTTATAGGTCACGCATCCGATCAGGCGGCAAGGAATCGCGTGCAAACCTCATGCCAACGAATGGTTCCCAAGGAGTTGAGCATTCATGCTGCTCCTGACACTCCAGAAAGATGCTGATTCCAGTTGCTCAGTATGAATACATTTACATTTTAAATGTAAATATTAAGGATTTTAGACATTTTAACAATATAGATGTGTGTGCAGTACACAGTGAAACAAAATGATGTTCCCCAGGAGCGATGTTCGACATAGAACAATAATCTAAACAACACAACATAAAGTGCATGTCTGAAGGCGCATGTGTGAAGATGCAAGACGATGCGCAGGACGGATCAGTATGACAAATTCTAGCAAAGAAAGAAATGCTGAAGAGGGAGGGGGCTACGTTAAGGTAGAGTCATTATAAGTGCGCTTAAGTTAAGGTGTGGTCATTATGTTAATGTGTGGTTAAGATAAGGTGTGGTTATAATGGGTAAAGATATGTTAAAGTGTGGGATTTAAAGGTGCGGTTACATTAAGGAGTGGTTATTATGGGTGTAGTTACATTAAGGTGCGGTTATTATGAGTGGGGTTACGTAAAGGTGTGGTTTTTATGGGTGCGGGTATTACAGAAGAGGTTATTATGGGTGCGGTTACATTAAGGTGTGGTTATTGTAGGTGTGGTTATTATGGGTGCAGTTATGTTAAGATGTGGTTATTATAGGTGTGGTTACGTTAGGGTGTGGTTATTGTAGGTGTGGTTACATTAGGGTGCGGTTACGTTAGGGTGTGGTTATTTTAGGTGTGGTTACGTTGGAGTGTGGTTATTATAGAAGTGGTTATAATAGGTGTGGTTACGTTAGGGTGTGGTTATTATAGGTGTGGTTACGTTAGGGTGCGGTTATAATAGGTGTGGTTACGTTAGGGTGTGGTTATTGTAGGTGTGGTTACGTTAGGGTGCGGTTACGTTAGGGTGTGGTTATTATAGAAGTGGTTATAATAGGTGCGGCAATGTTAAGGTGTGGTCATTGTAGGTGTGGTTATTATGGGTGCGATTACTTTAGGGTGCGGTTATTATAGAAGTGGTTATTATGGGTGCGGTTACATTAAGGTGTGGTTATTATAGGTACAGTTATAATGGTGTGGTTATTATAGAAGTGGTTATTATGGGTGCGGTTACGTTAAGGTGTGGTTATTATACTTACAGTTATAAAGGTGTGGTTATTATAGAAGGGGTTATTATAGGTGCGGTTATAATGGGTGTGGTTATGTAAAGGTGTGGTCATTATAAGTGTGGTTAAATTAAGGTGCTTCAATATAGGTGCAGTTGTATTACGGTGTGGCTATAATAGGGGTGCGGTTACATTATTCAGACCAGACTAATTGCTAAGTCTGATGGCTATACATTCTGAATCCGAGAACCCGAAGACTCCAGTCCATTATATTTAATTTACTGTAAAATATCCATTCAAGTTAAATATGGACATAAAGAACTTGTGAAATTCTGGAAAATATTTTTTATACTTAATTGATTCACTACATTATTTATTGCATGTAATTGTTATTTCACTAATGACATTAATTAAGACATCAACATCTTATTAAATTGCGACTTTGGTTTTGGAGTTACATGAGTAATACATCCACTTATCTTAAGATCAGCAGACTCATTTTGTACCTGCTGAGAGTGATCACTGCTTAAATGTCACTGACAGAGTGGAAGAAAACGCCATAAATCATAAATGCTTTCGCACTCGCACACTCTCCCTCATGCAAACGACTGATATCAGTATGCCTTCAAGTTTTACACGATGACACCCTTTCTATCATCTGTTAGACATTTGTGCAGCGCCCGAGGCTCAACCACTCTGATTGGCTTAAGACCAACGAATGTGAAGGTCTAACTAGCTGAGAATTAGACAGCTATCCAACTCCTGGAGTTTTATTGGCTGAAATGTCATGGAAGTCGACCTATGAGCCGACGTTGATTTCCCCAAATAACGTTAATTAGATCCAACAGACCATCAGACCAAACTGATCATAATTAATAACACAGATAGCGTTTGTTTACATGTCCAGCCATTTTGAGTGACGTAATAGAAATCTACTAAATTATTATCTTCATCAAAAAGCCGTATTTATTTGCCAAATAACGTAATGTAAACTATAAGCAATTTTAATTGGTTTTAATTAAATTTCGTGTGAGAGGGAGGAAAAAGAGCAAGCAAAAAAGGGTGGGTATGTATAAAGAAATCAGAGCGAGTAAGAGAAAATGAGTTTAAAGTAAGTTTGTAGAAGTAAAAGTAACATGCACAAGATGACGTGGAAGCAAAATAGTGAAAAAGTACAAATGAAAAAGTTCAAAGAAGTCAGAAAGTGCATGTGAAAGAGTGAGAGAAAAAAACAAGCAAAGTAGTGAGAGAGAAAGGCAAAATGTGGATGATTGGACAACACGAGAGAGCAAGCTTGAACAACCATGTAGAGAATGTAGAGAGAGAGTAGGAATCAAGAGCGTGAGATCACAGGCATAAGCGAGTTGGAATTAAGAGCGCGAGAGAGTAGGAATCAAGAGCGTGACATTATGAGCGAGTAGGAAATAAGATTACATGCACGAGATTACATGCATGAGAGAGTAGGAATTAAGAGCGCGAAAAATTAGAAATTAAGAGCACGAGATTACTAGCACGAGAGAGTAAGAAATAAGAGCATGAGATTGTGAACATGAGAGAGCGAGAGATTAGGAATGAAGAGCGCAAAATTACGGGCATGAGAGAGTAGGAATTGAGAGCGTGAGATTACAGGCATGAGAGAGTTGAAATTAAGTGTGAGATCACGAGAGTATGTATATTTATTTCTTTTAATCTGTATAAAACAGCGTTGGAAACATTCGCTCAGGTTTACTAACAGAACGTGTAACAGGTTCATCATTTGAACTCATCTGAATTTAACCTGAAGTCTCAGTTGCCCATTAACACTGAAATGGTTTTAACCGAGTGCACTTCCTGTGTTTGCTTTTTCATCTCAACACACTTTCACAAGTGTCGTTTTGATCCACTCCATTTACCAACCAACAGAAAAAAAATCAAACTCGGTTAAAGGGTCCTTCTGGTTCCTCTAAACGACTCTGACAAGTGGACAGCTGTCATTAATACACAGCTGTATTCAGCACAAGTTCACTCAGAAGAAAAAAAAAAATTGTAGTCATTATCCTAATTTACCCCCTAATTAATTTAGACAACCAACGAATAAGAATTAGACTCATTACACTTTCATTTTTTGTGTCTGCTTGAGCACATAATGTGAGAAATGGGTTAATAAGAATCAATATTGATTATATCATTTATCTATGTCATCCTGTCAGGTAGTTACACAGCAACTGGCTGAATGAGGACATACAGTAAAACAAAAAAAGTATTGTCAGCCGCTGATTTTGCACGTTTTTCTGAAGATAAGAGAGGTCTTAGGTACACTTTAACTATAAGAGATGAAATTTTTAAAAAAATGTAAAACGAAATCACATTGTAAGATTATTTTTAAAGAATGTATTTTGTTTATTATTTATTTACATTATATATTAATATCATAGCAGGTTCTTCCAGGGGATGTGTCTTGAGTGGTTTCTTGAAAATGCTGAATGTCTCTGCATTACGAGCAAAGCCAAAAAAATAAGAAAAAAATAAAATTAAAAAAATAAATAAATAAATAATATCATTTCACCATTTAGCAGTAATGAAGGAGATGGGGTGAGAATTGGCACCACAGTGTGGTAAAAGCGCCAGGCTGCAGTCGTCACTAGAGTGCAGTAATGGAGCCCGGGGGTGTATCTTTGGAAAATGGAGTGAAGGTAAGAATATGAATATTCAGAGATTGTCCTGTAGGCCAGGACTCAGGGCCTTGTACTGAACCCAGGCAGCTACTGAAAGACACTGGAGGGAGAGGAACGAGAAGAGCTGCAGAGTTCTGGATAATCTGAAGAGACTTGATCGTCCAAGATGCATAACAACTGTTCCTCTTAATGTTGTAGAGAACGAAGCTGCAGCACCGAGCTTGATTTGTCTGTTCTTGTGTTGATGTCTGCCCAATTGCTTGCCGCCACCTATCTTAATATTTGATTACTTCTGAAAATCTCAGGCTCCGTTCATTTTGGCAAAATCTATAAATTATGCACCTAATAAAACATCGGAGGAGAAAACCGGTTTCAAATTAGCTTAGCTGCAGCTCAGGAGGCAAATTTCGAGAACAAATGGTGTTATTTATGTATTTGTGCTAAATCAGATTTGATGATTTTTTTTTCCATTATCGGTGTTAAGCAGTAAGTGAAGGGAGGAATTGTGGGTATTTGTGTATGTGGTTGAGATTTTGAGATAAATGCAAGTAGCCAGGCAGAAAAACTTCTCGAACCAAAAGCATTAAACCTGGTTTTAAAGTGGTGCAGAGGGTGATGGTATATTAATTTTGTCCGACACTATGAAGGTATGCTGCCTGCCAGAATTCATCATCAGATAATTCCATCAGCTACAAATGAGCACACACAGCAAAGGGACACCTATACAGTCTCTTTGCACACTTCTGATACAGCAAACCCAGCAAAATGTTCACTGGGAAATTCTTTCATCCATTCTGATGGATTCTTTATTAGTGTAACGAAGGGATTCCCCCTTGCCCATCCAGTTGAAGAACACTGGGCAGATAAACTCAAAACTGGGAGCACAACAACACAGACACACACGCATTAAAACTCTATATATATTTATACTTATATATTGTAACTTCGAGCAATCCAATCCACCTTGAATCCATGTTTTGGACTGTGGGAGGTAACTGGAGAACTCGGAGACAACCCATGTGGAAGAACATGGACACTCCACCCAGAACAGGATTTGAACCTGCAACCCCAGAGAGGTGGACGTGCTAACCGCTAAGTCTTGAGTACTTGGGTATTTCCCATCAAAAGCTTTTTCATACTTCCGTCCTGTATAGTACTTTAAGTTCCAAAAAAAAAAAAAAAAAAAAAAAAAAA
>JAOUQT010047489.1:0-10909 GCA_025769995.1 Xyliphius kryptos
TATATATATGCACAGCGCCAATAACCCAATAACCAGGTTCTGGGACGTATTAAGAGACGGCACTGTATCGTTAAAGTGATAAGGCACTTGAGGGTGCAAGTTTGAATGACTTATTGCTCTAATTTACTGTATGTTGCCTGAAACATGCATGGTTGTAGTTTTATATTTACTTAGATAGTGTAATGAATAAATATATACACAATATTATAAAAAAAGAACAAGTCAACAATATATTTACAGACTAACAGAATCAGACTCAAATTGGTTTATGGATATCTGATCTAACATTTTTAGTGTTGCACAAGAATTAATAAAAGAAATAGAAAATTATTGTTATTGCTCTTATTTTTTACATTGCAGGAATAGCAGTATGTTAATTAAAAGTTTTGTTGTTGTGTTGGGCTATCAAGCTAAAGATTGTGGGTTCAATGAAAATCCCTAGTTCAATAAAGATAACCATGGATGCTGTATGGCCAACCCTGTGTTCTGACCCCAAACGGTTTAGGATAATTGTAAGTTACTTTGGATAAAAGTGTCTGCTAAATGCCCTCATGCAATCCTGTAAATTATGTTAAAGCAGTTAGTAAGACATAGTTATCAATTAAAAAAGTTATAAGCAACCATTAAGACATATTAGCAAATTTATTTTAGTATTGTATGACAATTCTTAACACAATGATTATTTTTACAACAATGATTCTAAAATGAAACAGAAATTGTTGTGAGTTTAATGCGTATAAATCTGACTGTGCCACAAAGTATGTGAGGATAAATAATCAAATTAAATGAAAATGGATTATACTGTTGTTGGATACATTTTGTGTTAGAAAAGGAATCCATTGGTTTTACAGCAGATCCCATAGATACACAAATATAAAAAGTCTGGAGTAAATGTAAGAAATTTAATGTAAGATTTTATGAAAGAAAAACCTTCATCAATACAGATAAAGCAAAGAAAAATTAAGGACAAAACATCCAATCCTATGAGAAATAATTTGCAGTGAACATGATGCAGTAGTTAACAGACAGCAGTCTGTTATTAAGGAATTTTAAGATGCAATTACAGAGAAACAGACTTGCACTGATGTCTGTGAGCTTAAAAATCATCTTAGAAGTGTTGTCAGCATTCAGTGCTGAGCAAAAATCAATAAAAAGCATCCTAGCGTAGGAGTTGCTGTTTTATAGATAGGTCAGAGCAGTGTGGAGAGCAGTAGAAATAGCAACCTATGTTGACCTGTTGGGGTGGTAGGCAAACAAGGCAATGGTTCTGTGGTAGGTTTTTTTCTTTATTTTGTTTTCTCAAATTTTATGAAAAAATATTCATTGGCCACTTGTCCTGTTAGGTGCATGTCCTTGTTTCTAGACTTATTTTCTATTTGATCATTTCCACTATTCATATAGATGCAGTTTGCAGTTCAACAATTTATTTATTTATTCATTTTTTTCCGCATCCTCCACTGGGGTCGCCGGGGGTTTTCTCATACCCATGCAGGGGAGAACATTTTCGGGAGACAGGGCGCCAACCTATCGCTGGGCACACAGTCCCTCACACACAATATATAGAAGCAATTCAGAGCAGTCAATTTACCTTGAATTTATGTTTTTGGACTGTGGGAGGAAACCGGAGAACCCAGAAAAAACCCATATCTGCCAGAAAAATCACAGGGAGAACATGGAAACTCCCAGATTAGAATTCAAACCTAGATTCCCAGTGCTGAGATGCAAACGTGCTAACCACTAAGCGACAGCGTCGCATTAATCTGTTTCTCTGCTAACTTTATAAGTACCAATTACTGTATTATGATAGTCTCCTTAGATCATCACAGATCCAGAATAATTATGGGTAGTGGATTCTTTGCTTGTGTTTTAACCTTACTTTGTCCATTTACTTTGCACTTTTAGATACTACAAACTTACTGGGCCAAATTATAAGTCAAATCAGATAGACAACTGCCTTTAATCTTTCATCAGTGCTTCCAAGATGCTACCTATGAAAATGCTGGAGGACATGATTTTGGGTTGGTAGGCTATTATTTCTCCAGCAGTGTCACTGCGGTGTTTAAAAAAAATCTTGAATAATTGTTCTGTCTGATTTATATACATCAAACAGATTAAACAGATCATTACTATGCAAATATCACTGTAGTGCTAAAATGTATTTACCAATCAGATAATAAGACCTGCTCTTTTATGATTTTTATGTATTAGCCATTGACCACTAAAAACAGAGTAAAAGGACAAATAAAATTTGTTAAGAAGATTCCTGAAAAGTAAATGTGTCTTTTATGTCACTCACCAATGTGCCCACATTTGTACCCAAGGCTGTATATTTAGTATGTATTTAAAACAGGAGGAAACCACATCATCTTTGTGAAAAACACAAAAACATGAAAACAAAAACGAACATTGACTCTTAAATGCATGTAAAATTTATGTCAAATAATTATTATTGTAAATAAGTATCTGTATCATTTTTGGCAACAGCAAAATGGCAGTTAGCAGAATGTGGCAATGTTATTTCTTTCTTTCT
This sequence comes from Xyliphius kryptos, assembly GCA_025769995.1. Classification (NCBI taxonomy): domain Eukaryota; kingdom Metazoa; phylum Chordata; class Actinopteri; order Siluriformes; family Aspredinidae; genus Xyliphius; species Xyliphius kryptos. The sequence continues at coordinate 2,531 of JAOUQT010047489.1, forward strand.
CTCCCTCTCTCTCTCTTTCTTTTTATTTATTTTATATTTTTGATGGTTTAAACCTAAGATACTATGGTCCCAGCACTGTGGCTCCAGTACACAGAGCCAAAAATGAAACCAAAAACAAATTAGAGTTGCTAGTCATTATAGCATACCACAGTCTAAGCTCTAGAGCAATGTATTAGTGCATGGTTTACTGTAATGCTGTTTTCATGATTGTAATTAAAAGTTTTGGGATGTTATGTAAGTACAGTGAATGTCAATGTCGGGAAGATTATAGATATCTTACACCTTTTTCTGTGTTAACTTTATACAGTCCGTGTTTTCTTACCAATATGCCACTGACCACATTTTTAGGTGCATTTTAGTCCTATTTATCAAAATAAAACCAGTTGTTATAAACTATCTTTAAATAAAATTGGCTTATTGTAAAATAGTATAAGTGGATCTAATGGTATTGTATATCTTTTTCATGAGTATCTGTCACTTATAGTATTATATGTCACAGTAGCAGGTCTAGAAGGGCAGTTCAGAGGCAGTTTATTACCACAGCCACATCCACAGGCAAGTCCTGGGGGATTTAGCTGCATTCTCAGGTCAGCAAATATATATAATCATCCCACGCTGTCGCTATTTCAGGGTCTCTATTCAGTTGATTGTGCCTGAAATTCCTTCACAGGGAGGCACCATGGGGGCATTCTGACAAGATGTATGAACCAACTCAACTGACTCCTTTTAGATGTGGAGGCACATATGCTTTGAGTTCTTCGTAGAATATTGACATTTTTTACTCAAACTTTAGCCCAGTTACTCTGCAAAGAAGCTTATTTTACAACCATCATTTATTAAGTTTCTAGCCAAAGTTTACAGCCATCTAGCCATCTTAATCGCAGATCTGCATTTAACACCTGTATGTCAATATCCCGTGTCATTTCATCTTTTGAATATAAACAAAACCTTAAAATAATGTCCCTAGTACAGGCAATTACAACCACCTGTTCACAGTATCATAAATGGCATTTCTGTTGGGATCTGTTTTAACTCTGTGTTAAGCTTTCCATCCATCCCTTATCTCCTGCTTATTCTTTTATGAGGGTCTCGGTGAGGTTTCCCTTGCCCATCCAGGAGAGACCTTATCAGGTGCTGGGCAGATACACCCATAACTCACACATCCACACACAGGAGAATTTAGTTCATTTAATTTACTTGGAATCCATGTTTTTAGACTGTGGAAGGAAACCAGAGAACCCAAAAAAAAACCCACGCAGACACAGGGAGAACATGGAAACTTCAGATCCGGACTTGAACCGGGAATCCCGAATTCTGAGAGGCAAACATGCTAACCACTAAGCCACCATGCCGTATATAATTATAGGTATACACATAGATTTTATCACACGATTTTTGGATTAATGTGTTAAAGATATTACAAATAGTATCTATTCTAAAGGACTACATCACCAAACCATGGGATATGCTTGACTGACAGAGCCCCACCCCCTTTCTTTTTGATTTCCTAAAATGGCAACCACTTCGCATGAAACAAAAATATATTAAAAGTTCTACAAATTCCTGAATCAGGTAACTGTTTGTTTCAGATTTTATTTTTATAGTTGCATATTTATGGAAAGATGTGATCAACGAAACTGTTGCTCTTGAACCTCCCAACATGGCTGTAACCTTCTTTTGCCAATATTGGGATACCTTCGGAGACAATACACTACATTAAAACTTCCAGAGTTTATGATGGTGAGGCAGAAATAAGACCGGCAACGTTATGCTAGGGAAGGGCCCAATTATGCAGCATATACAACGCTGCGAGTCGAGTAGTAGTAGATAAAAAAAAGCATATACTACAAGAAATAAGATAAAATCAAATAATCATTACTTAGTCCCACCATGGATAAAATTGCTTAGTTTATAGCAACAAAGAGGCAAGATTACACTGCACACATGATAACAAGACATTAAAACATATATATAAAGTGGTTAGTGGTTAGCATGTTCGCCTCTCAGCGCTGATGATTCTCGGTTCGAATCCTGATCTGGGTGGAGTTTCCATGTTCTCCCTGTGTCCATGTTGGTTTTCTCTGGGTTTTCCGGTTTTCTCATACAGTCCAAAAACATGGATTCCAGGTGAATTGAATGCTCTAAATTGCCCTGAATTGAATGCTCTAAATCTGCCCAACACCCAAGATGTTCTCCCCTGGGCATGGGAAACCCCACCGCGACCCTAGTGGAGGAATAAGCGGAAGATAATGGATGCATGGATGGATATATATTCTAGAAAAAGGCAAGGCAAGTCATACAAATAAAATAAAATAAGGATTAAAGTAAAAGTAAAATAGAATAATATATATGGCAGAGTGTGGTTTAAACATTTTTATCATGTTATGGACCACAAGTTTGCTCATCACCTTAAGCAAACCATCCCCACAGTAAATGTCATAAAAGTTTTTGTTGTTTTTTTTTTTTGCAGAGACTTCAGATTAAGATCTTTACAACATCTGCATTTAGTATACTACCAGAATGACATATAAATGGTTTAAAAGCATAATAAATTTAAATTAATAGATGAAAAGCATGAAATACATGAAAGCTTAGTCCTTAGGCAGTGCTGGGCAATGACCTGCATTTGCTGGCAGATATAGCATCTTGTGGTCAAAAATAGGAACTGCAATATGCATGAACAGAAGTTTGGCAAGATAGCAATGTAGTTACTCATCATTTAATACAGTTTAATTATTTTTCTATTGTACGCATCAACTGCAGGAAGATACTACATAAACATATATGTGGACTAAAGCATTTATTCATTATAATCCGCTTAATCCTCTATGAGTGTTGTGGGGGAGTTCCCCATGCCTATCTAGGGAAGAACGTTTGGGCACTGGGCAGATACACCGAGGGAGCACTCACACAGCAACACACACACACACTAACTCACACAGCAATATAAATACACACTCACTCACACAGACTATATGGTGGCATTATAGAGCAGTCAATTTACCTTGAATCCATGTTTTTGGACTGTGGATCGAAAACGGAGAACCCAGAGGAAACCCATGCAGACACAGGGAGAACATAGAAACTTTGGGATTCAAACCGGGAATCCCCAGCACTGAGAGGCGAATGTGCTTACCACTAAGATACCACCAATTAGGGCCAAAACACACAAGTAAATCAAACGGATCTACACTGTGCTAATATTCATATTCGGTCTTACCATGGGACTGGTATATGGAAACAGACAAAAAGCTGTATTACATTATCTTTCACTTAATCCTGTACTTGTGTTGAGTAGGGAAGATTGTTATGGGTGCTGTGCAGATGCACCCAGGACAAGGCACTAATCATTACTGAACACACTGACTCAGACAGTCCTACACATTGTGCAGGGACAAATTAGACAGAAACCATTTACAGCAGTCAATTTTCCCTTGAATCCATGTCTTTGGACTGTGAGAAACTGGAGAGCCCGGGGAAAACCTATTGAAAACATTGAAACTATACAGAGATTGAGATTTAAACCTGGATACCCAGCACTGAGAAGTGAAAATATTGAATAAAACGCCACCATGCAGCGCTCAGATAATAAACTGCATATATTTTTTTTTATAGTTAAATATTTGATTATATTCTCAGCATTAAAACCGATTTGGAGAAATAAAGGCACGATTTAAACAGTGGTGTAGGGTATGGAGTGAAAATTGGCAGTAAGGTTAAAACACCAGGTGGCAGTTGTCACTATAGCGCTAAGCACATTGTTCTGTAAGCCAGAGTCAGGGCCTTGTAATGAATGCAGGCAGCTACTGAAAACAGAAGGACAAAGACAATTTTTGGCCAAATTATACTTGAGATGATGGGGCTTGTTCCAAACAGATATTTTATTGAAGCACTATAAACGAATGTAAGCTTTAAATTCTTTGCTTAAACTCAGCTGAAAATAAACATAAAGTTTATTTTGTTTTAAAGTCACTGTTGGATTTACATCTGCAGAGAAAATCTGCAGCTCGAACAGCTAAATGGGGTTTGTTGGTTCTTCAAAAGGAGACAATGAAGAACAAGTTACCAGCTCAGAAATTTGAGAGAGCTAGCATAAACTGAAAAGCAACTGTTGGAATGAGAAGACCTTTATCCCAACACATTTTTTTGCACTGGTCTGCACATTTATCCTGCTTGGTGATGCAATAGACCGTTTCCTCAATAGCCCTAGTGTATTGCTTTTACTCTGATATCACTGGCTTTTAACCCAATTTTCACATTCTCTAATGGGAACTGCCACTGTAGCAGGGAGGCTGTCTTGTGCCTAACAGGCGTGTTAAAACTTTCATAGTCATGCTGTCAGCACAGTTTTTCAGAACAACAGTGTTTGGCTTAAATGTTTCAACATTATTTAAGCACCTCAATATTTTGACTCAACACCAAAGAAGCTTAAGAATTCTGTCACATTCTGGTGGATAAAATTTTCTCCCCTCATTAAATCTTGCCCTACTTTTTGTCCAGCTTAAGACGAAAAATATTGACACTGTGCAAAGATTCTAAGTCACAAAAAAAGCTTGTTGATGCTTTTTCAAAAGTTGGACTTTGTGCCTTTACTTTGTCAGACACACTTACACTAAACCAGGGTTTGAACAACAGACTATTTCAAACGTACATTGTTTGTACATTACTAATATGAGGAACACTGTAGGCTCCCTTTTTTACTGGGTAGTTGATCACAGATTTTTAGTCTGACAAGAAGCATTACAGTTTAGTGTAAACAATCCCTGACATTCTTGACATGTAGCAGTCAGATTTGTTTTGAACTTTCTTATATAATGAGCTAAAGTGTAATTGTTAGAATTAAATACAAGCAATATGTAAGAAGCGCTCGGCGCGTCTTCCCTTTATTTATGTTCTTCTCAGTTAATTAACTTGTTTTCGCCTCCATTTTTAGTTAATTCATTGTGTTTTCATTGGTTTTCATCCCGTAACATGTCAGGGACTTTTTCCTTTTTATACTCTCGGTTTCCGTTTGGTCCCTGACCTGGATTAACTATATTTCTTTTCGTGCTGCGTGTTGGTGCTGTTTTTGTTATACTTCTGCATTTGGCTACGCTTGTGAATAAACGGCATTGTTACCCTCACCTGGCAATCTGCTACTTCCTGCTCGTCGCGGCGAGCTCCCGTTTCGGCTTCAGACGCGCAGCCGTTACACAATAACAATTAAGTTAAAATTAGTTAATCAAAATCTACATGCTGTGGTGTTGTGTAGGTTAGGTAACATAATGTAAATGTGACCTGACAGAGTAGGCTATACTATAAATTCTTTTATACATTTTTCTGGTAATTCAATTCCTGTAAATAAGACACAATACCCAAGTAAAGCTTAGTGACGTTTCCTTTAAATTTGGCCTTGAAATGGTGATATATTTTCCTTAAACACATAACACGCATGGTGGCCTAGTGGTTAGCACAGTCTCCTTTTAGCGCTGAGAGTTCGAATACCGATCTGAGTTTTCCCCGTGGGTTTCTGACAAGTTCTCCGGTTTCCTCCCACAGTTCAAAAACATGTATTTTAGATAAACTGAATGCTTTAAATTGCCTCATATAGTCTGCGTGTGTAAGTGTGTGCCCAGCGACAGATTGGCGCCCTGTCCTAGTATTTGCCCGGCGATCGGGACGTTCTCCTCTGGATGAGTATGGGAAACCACTCTGCGACCCTCATAGAGGATTAAGCGAAAGATAATGAATAAATCAATGAATTAATTGCCCAATAAAACATGAGTGAGAGTGCCCAGTGATAGACTGCTACCCTGTTCTGGGTGTATCAAGGTTTGGTCAAGGTTTAATTAAACTTATGAACACATACTCCTCTAAAATACAACATATCTTTATTTTTCTGATTTCAACAAAGAGATAATAATTAGAAGCTAAGGAATATAATATAACCAAACACATGTCTATTTTCCAATTCTGTTTTAGTCTCTTTAATTAATTTTAGAATGTGTTCTTTGTAGTGTTGCAATTCAAACAGGGGACTATGGATAAAAACAAACTGAACACTATTAGCTAAACAAGACATATAAAATACCCTTTAGCCATGCGTTTATCCGTAAAGGTAGTGTGAATAAAACTAAAATGGTTAAATTGTAAATAACAGGTCACAAATTCAATATGCTGTTAACAATAAGTAACTATGTACGCTTGTCACAAATCCCATTTATTATTGGCACCAGAGTAGTTTGAACCATAGGAAGGTCAGAGCTGTAGTACTTAGTAAGATATAGTATCAATATCCCGGCGACCAATAAATTGTATTAATTTACACTATTAATTAATTTACACTAATTATTGTACGTTTTGCATGGCTATAATCCCAAGAATATTTATCATTAGTTAGAATTATACATGCTGTTTGGAAGTATCAATGAACACTGTGTGTTAAATGTGTAAAAATTCGAATGAAACAAATTAAACAATATGACCGACTGCTTTACTGATTATCAGTTGTTAAAAAAACTTGCAAACTGTTAACTGACAGAGGGTATATACATGGTGAAAATGTGGAAGCTTATTGTACAGAGATGTAGTTGGTGTGACATTTGAACAGTCTAGGATAGAGTTCTGATCAAAGCGGCTGTAGAAACGGTTTAGCTGATTTGCCAGAGTAAATGTGTGAGGGAGCCAGGGGAGTCATGCTTTTGAAGTTGGTAAGCTTCTGCAGGGAGCCCCAGATAGTTTTATTCATCACAACATCACTGCCAAAACAAAGGACTAACATACATGCAACAGAACATTTGCCTAAATTAAATAATGAAGATTAGAGATAACAAAATACACAAGGATATAAATTTCCTCAGACTGCCTCAAGTTACACACCCAAATAAAAGAATAAATTTTCATAATAAATTCCATATTAATAACAGATTAGCATTGTAACATATTTGTATGTTTGTGTGTTGACTAAAATTGGTACATTAGTCATTCTTTTACTACATAGATTCAAAAAATAAGAAAGATTTTATGCCTGTAACTTTTACAACGTTAAAATGCTTTTAAGTGACAGAATATGGTAAATATACTATTGTGACCTAGTATAACAATTGTTCGTATACCTTTGTTAATGTGTAGTTATAATAATCAGCATAATATTAATGTGACCTGTTACTTCAGAGTGTGGCCACTTTTATTGAATCAACTTGCAGCAGCATTTCCCAGAATTAACATAGTGTTCATCAGTAAAATCATAAAACCTTGAACTGTTGTTCAGTAAAAATAAACCGTTAAATTTGCTGAGGATTATAAAGGGTTTAAGCTCAAATACACAGTGGGCCAAAATGTAAAACTTGGATAAAGTCATAACTATGCTTCTGTGACTGACTAAAAACAACAGGTATCCCAATACTGTCAAACGAAGATTACAGCTATGTTGTGAAGATCGACAGCAACAGTTTTGGCAATTACATTATTCCAGAAATTACCTGATGCAGGATTTTATAAAACATTGAAGAAACGGTTGTTTTATGTGAAGTGGTGGCCATGTTAGAAAATCAAGGGAAAAAGGGAGTGGGGCACTGCTAGAGAAAAGGGGGTGTGCCGTTGTGCATATAGCATCACTATTTGTAGCTAATAATCACTTACTTCTGCACTGGATCTATACACTTTTATGCACTTTCCTAACAGCGCTTTTATGAATTAGAAGTTTTATGCAGGTGTAGAGAGTGCTGTCCTTTATTTTTGTAGCAGATTTTTGACTTAAATTATGCTCTGGACTAATATGGATTACTCAAATACAATGGCCCACTTTATAGGTACAGTATGCAAATATGCCAGGGACTGAGCTTCCTCTGCTAACAATGCAAGTTTCAGTGTCTACTTTTTATAATTGTTGGTCCAATTTAACTAAATGGTTTAGTGTGGATTACAATAAGTTAATGTACGTATATCCAGTAAAGGTTTTTTAGTCTGCCTGCTTTTCTACTGCACATCATTGTATCAATCTGGCTGTCAATCGTATGCTTTGTGCCAGGCAACAGAGAAAACCTGATCACTGCATTTGATAATCACTAGCAGTCTTTATAGCTCAGTAAAAATAGCCACAATACATATGGCATTTTTCCTCAAAGCTCAATGTTTTATTATTTAGACTTCCAGTAAACATTCAGTCCCAATGTAAAACTAATGCAAAATGTAAGGCAATTAATAAAATGTATTACTGATTAAATATTACATTTAATAAATAATACACAAATGTTATGTTTTTAAAAAATATAACAGGAAATTTTTGAGAAGCAAGTTTAAATTGATACCTAAACGTAATCAGATATGGAGCTCAAAAGCTGACATAAGTATTTGAATCTGAATTTTGAAAATTGAAATATTTTTCCGCAAAATTCAGAT
>JAOUQT010047501.1:0-10908 GCA_025769995.1 Xyliphius kryptos
GAGAACATGCAAACTCCACCCAGATAGGGATTCGAACCGGGAATCCCCAGCGCTGAGAGGCAAATGTGCTAACCACTGAGCCACCGTGCCGCCCTCAATGAATCAATTTTTTTTTTCTTAAAAAAGTCTAAAACCTGGCAAGAAATCTCTTATTAATCTCAGATTTTGTATTTAAAATCCTAAGTGACATAGCTCAATCTAGACATAGCATGTTAGCACGTTCGCCTCTCAGCACTACGAATTCCAAGTTCGAATCCCAAACTGGGTGGACTTTTCATGTGTTCACCGTGTCCACATGGGTTTGCTCTGGGTTCTCCAGTTTCCTACCACAGTCCTAAAACATATTGAATGTATATTGAATGCTCTAAATTGCCCCATATAGTATGAATTTGTGTGTTTGTCACTGTGTTGCTGAGTGTGCCCTGTGTTAGTGTATCTGCCCAGCACCTGAAACATTGCCCCCTGGATGGGCATGGGGAATCCATGAATGTCTCAATCTAGGTGGCACTGTGTCTTAGAGATAAGCAATGTCACCTGTCAGGGCTGGAGATACAGGTTCAAATTCCGATCTGGGTGGAGTTTCCCACGTTTGCTTGTGTCCATGTGGGTTTCCTTCCACAGCCCCAAAACATGGATTCAAGGTAAACTGGCTGCTCTAAATTACCTCTATTTAAAATGCCCCTATAGACTGTGTGAGAAAGGTTGGCGCCCTGTGCCTGAGTGCCTGCCCAGCCCCCAAAACTTTCTCTCCATTTCTCCCCAAAAACCCATGCGACCCTACTGAAGGATTAAGAGGAAAATAATGAGATGACTCAATCTTTCACCTCTAGCGGTTACAGCAGTAACATGATGCGTATACACTGAAACTTCAGTATTAATCATCTAATGATGTCATGGATAGCAATATAACACTCCTAAATACTTCTCCATTTCATTAAAAGCATGTAGTTTTACTCGTGTAGCATCTATCATGCAAGACTTCCTATTGTAACCTTTTTATTGCCCTATAAATAAAGGATGTAATACTGTATTCTTCACCTTTATTGATGTCCTCACCTCCCCCATCCCCAGACAACTTGCTCATCAGATCCAAATGATACAGACGTCTGACACCTGATTTGACTCTGTTTTGCATGTGCATGGTTAAACTGTTGTGGAGTTCTGCTGCATGCTCATCTGAGCACTTGGGCAAATAAAGCATTTTCTTATTTAAGGACCAATAACGTAGATGTCGGCCATTCTGATTAAGCAACTTTCAAACACAGGCTAAGTCAACATTTCTCCGATGGGAATTTAATAGTAAAATTTTTGTCTGGACCACCAGAAATTAAATGTCTAAACATAAACCCAGTATTCTAGATGGCTCCAGGACATGGATGTTTTAGGATTACTTAAAAAAATTGTTTATTTCCAGAGAAATTAATGTTTTTATGGATTTGTTATATTAATTCTTCTTTGGTAATCATGTCATACTCAATTGCCTGATTTCAAAAACAATGGATTCAGTGTTTTCTCTGGTTCTCCGGTTACCTCCCACAGTCCAAAAACATGGATTCAAGGTTGATTAAATGTTCTAAATTGCCCAGTATACTGTGTGTTTGTGTGTGTGGCTGTGTGAGTGTACCCAGTGATAGGTTTGCGCCCCGTACTGGCTCTGCCCTGCATGGGGAAGCCCCCCGCGACCCTTGTAAAGAATTAAGCGGAAAATAATGAATAATAATAATAATTCATAATCTGCCGCTTAATCCTCTACTATGGTGGGGTTCCCCATGCCCATCCAAGGCACCAATCCATCGCTGGGCACACACACTCACACAGCCACACAATATACGGGGCAATTTAGAGAATTCAATTTACCTTGAATCCTTGTATTTGGAATGTGGAAGGAAACCAAAGAACCCGGAAGAAACCCACGCGGACACGGGGAGAACATGGAATCTCCACCCAGATCGGGATTCGAACCGGGAATCCCCAGCGCTGAGAGGCGAACGTGCTAACCACTAAGCCACTGTGCCGCCAATAATAATAATAATAATATTAATAATAAATAGTTTTGCTCTCATTCTCTTTGCAGGTGTCGCTAAATCTTAGGTTAATGCTAATAGAGCAATCTTTTTTCACCTGCTCTTTTTAATCCAACTACATTCAATGTTATTAGTGTAACGCAATTATTATTTCCTCATTGATTTATCTATCTAATACAGTGTAAGCGTAATTCAAGCCCAAGTTCTTGCAAGTCTTACAAAGTTGCTATTGAACATGCTGTTGTTATTACAAATACAGTAGCTACATGCTATTGTACATGACCCTCCACCCTCATTTACACATCTTTACTTTAATATATCACTACAATAAATGGGTGTAAATCTAAACGTAGCCCTATAATTACCAGAGCAGAAACCAAATCATCACGGGGCATAAAATAAAGCCTCTAATCCATAGTAGGACATAAACCAAACAATAGAGCCAATACTCTTTTGGCATTTTCCGATAAAAACAACAGCAAGTCTGCTATTAAATTCTGTCGATAAGCATTAAATGCCCACCCATGCTGAACTGAGCTTCCAGAAACATTAACCACGCAGCTCATGACTTCACACCATTTAATTTAACTCCTGCCTTCAGGAAGGCTCTTTAGTTCTAATGAGAAAAGTCTGAAAAGGGTTCTCGCCTCCAACCATCACACCTAACCTCTTAAACTTGCTTGTACATGGATAAAAACAGGTAAAATGTTAGTATATGAATGTTTTTGTGTGTGGAAGTATAGAATCATACATAGTATGCTTACAGAGGGTATTCTTTGTCGAAGATCATGTTTTATTAGTACAAATGTAATTTAGCAGTGCTCATCTAGGGTACAAGGTTCTGCTTATTTTAATGCATGGTAAATATTTATTTACCAGATTTTCAGTATTGGGGAAAATAATTAAATTCATATAAAGGCTCAATTAATGAACTAATTAATTTAAAAACATTTTAGTGTTTCCAAATGAATCAAACGTTTAAAATTGGCATCCATAGAAAAAGGAAACAAAAACATTCTGTTTATTTAGCAAATCAATGCAGGTGTAAAGCAGGGGTGTCCGCAATTTGAATAAGACTGTGTCTGTATGAAAAACATTTGCTTAATGATTTTAATGTGTAGGGTTTCACTATTTCTGAATTCTGTAATGGGTTTCTACGTCACCTTTACACGTGTAGCTTCTTGTGTACGCCAAATGATCAGGACTTTAGCATGAATGACGTTTTTCCCACACTCTGAGGAAAGACCTTTCCAAAGGGAATTTGTTAAGGACTTGGCTGTGAGAGTCTAGCACAGCGAGTGAACTGTGAACAACCCAGCAGGGATCCTGGCCTGTCTGTGCCCGATCAGAAATGGAGGGCTGGTGGGCACCAAGCACCCCAGGGGAGTGTCTCCTCCTCTGCTCTGTGGTATATGTGGTGTATGGAGCAGCTCCAACACTTCTGCTCTTACCTTACGGCAGCCGCTGCTGCAGAAGCATCAGCAAACTAAAGTGACTCAGCTTAGAAAACATACAAAAACAGCAGCACAAGCCTCAGCAGCGAGATGGGAGGGATGGCGGCTAAGCTGCTGCTAAATTCTCACAGCACTGGAGTTTAGAATTTTAGATGTGTTTAATTAAAAAAAGAAAGAAATCATAAAGCTTGTCATTTGTAATAATAGACCACACAGATGCTTAAGAAAATTTGATTGGAAGAAAAAATTCTTTGTTTTCTCATAAGTTGATTTGGATAAACGACTAAATATAATGTAATGTAGAACTTATGCCCATCAAAGAGAGTGTTACAGGCATTAATTCTACATACTCACTAACACAGACCCATCATTATAAGACAATTTAGCCAATTCACCTTGAATCCAGGTTTTGCACTGAGAGTCGAACCCAAATCCCAAGTCCTAAGAGGCTGATGTGCTTAACCATTAAGCCACCGTGCCAATCCAGCATGAAAATCCTACTCGGTAAATGTCTAGACCGAAAACTTCTGGTGCTAAATTATTTAACCTAATTAAGTAAATTTCAGCATAAATATAATAATAATATTTATTCATTCATTCATTATCTTCTGCTTAATCCTCTATGAGGGTCACGGGGGTGTTCCCTATGCCCATCCAGGGGAGACTCTGGGTGGAGTTTCCATGTTCTCCTCATGTTTGTGTGGGTTTCCTCCAAGTTCTCGGGTTTCCTCCCACGATCCAAAAACAGGGATTCAAGGTAGATTGACTGCTCTAAATTGCCCCATATAGTCTGTGTGTGTGTCCTGGGTGTATTTGCCCAGCGCCTGAGACATTCTCCCTGGATGGGCCTGGGGAACCTGCCGCGACCCTCGTAGAGAATTAAGCGGAAGATAATGAATAAATGAACAATTATTTTTATAATAATGATGCTTTCTATTTATAATGCGTTTAGCATTTTGAGGAAATCTCAAAAGTATTAAAAACTTTAGAAAAGAAATAAGAAACAATGCAAAAAATAGATGAGAAACAGAAAAAAAAAGCATAAAGACTCCTACGTATTTTTATAAACAATATTTAAGTGGATTTCAAACTTTAAACACTTAAAGGATTTAATGAATATATATGCATTATAATTCTAATTATTTTAGTCATTGTTCTGAAGCAGCACAATAATGTTAGATGTGTGCTTTTTTCTATTAATGCAGTGCAATTATACAAAAATTCAGATGACCAGAATTTATCCTCTTCAGCCACTAAATAGAAACACATCTGATGTTGTTTTAAATAAATACACTAAAGGATAAAGTTTTTTAGGTCTATATACTATGATGTCCTTAGTAAAAAAAAAAAAAAAAAACTATATTCATTATAATTATATCCAAATATTTTTGAATGAGGAAAAACACTTGCTGACTATTTTAAATGCTGTACAGTTCTTGTTTATCTTCCTACACCAACTCATTTTATTGTACTTGCTTAGTTTATTCCACTGCTGGGCCTAACATAGTGTTGCAGTCCCAACATTTCTCCAGAAGGTGGGGATGTTGCGCTAATAAGGGAAATCTCGGAGCGTGTGTAAAATCACTAAACCACCTCTGCAAGCTCTATTACCCAGGTGTAAAGTGTTCAAATTACATTTAGTTCATTCATAAAGCAGCTGAATGAAAAGAATGCGATAATAATTCAGAAGATTTAAAAATAGAGGACCAAAACGGACAATATGAAAACTGTTCCAAGTTAAACATCGTGTTCTGGATTGGCCAGAAATAAAAACATACAATAAAATTCATGATTGAATTTTTAATAACTAATTAAACATGTTAAACAAACGGCACGGTGCTTGCTTTACTCTGCGATGCTTGTTTTACTGCGATGCTTGTTTTACTCTGTAATATTTATTAGAAAGTCTCTTCTTTGATACCCTTTGAAACTTTGCCTTAGTTGAAATAAAGCTGATTCAAAAGTCAAAAAGTCTTATTGCTGGAGATCCAGTTTCCTCCCACAGTCTAAAAAGACAGATTTAAGGAGAACTGGCTGGTCTAATTTGCCCCTATAGAGTGTTTGTGTCTGTGAGTGAGTGTGTGCCCTGTGATGGATTGGCACACTGTTCTGGGCCTAAAACATTCTCTCTTAGATGGGCAAAAGGAAAATGCCCACCTAAGACTTTGACTAAGATGCCCACATTAAGTTAAAGGCCCCTGATACTGACTACAGGTAATCTCTGAATCCCTTTACCTAACCTCTATTATACGGACACTTGATCACCATGATCTGAACTTGGGTGTTCTACACTGTTAATTCTGCTCGGCCGCCCAAAGAGAAAGTGTCACCCACTGAGCCTCGGTCCTCCCAAGTTTTTTTCCTAAAAACCAACATATTAGGGAGTTGAATTTTTTTTTTTTTTTTTTTTTTTCTTGCCTCTGTCGCTTTGGCTTTCTCTTTGGGGGATCAGGCTCATAACGCTGTAAAGCTGCTATGTGTCAATGTACTGTTGTAAAAAAGCGCTATATAAATAAATTACTTGAACTTGAATTTATAAAACAGGATGTTCTGTTCCTTAAATCTGATTGGCTGAGATGTTTGTCCTGCCGTGACATTATTGTCAATAATGCACACCTCTGAACGCTTCACATTTATATCAATGCATGATATACATACAATTATTTTTTTAATGTTTTTTATAAACTGTTCTGTTATTTGGCCGCTAGTTGGCAGATTTTGATTGTTAGCGAAACCGGAAACCTGTTACTCAGCGATCAGAGTGATCACAGAAGACCAGTTTATTAGCGATTTCGTGTTCATTAAATGCATTTATAAATCAAACCTTGTGTTTTTTCACTATAGTGTGTTCGTAACTGTTTTAAAAAAGCAATAAGGCACTCAAAGTTGTGAATTATAGTGAATAAATCACAAGAAAGCGTACTCGGCTTTGCGTTGGGCCTAACAACACCTTTTTCCCAGTATTTATTCACAATACTGCACTCTCGTACCTTATTGCTTTATTAACGTTCCCTAAAGGTACACCCTGACTCACTTACCGCAATCTCCTGGCAATTGGTAACCTTACTGCAGGGCTAACTTACTCACCATCTCCTTCATCACTGCCAAAATGTGAAATGATCTCCCTAGCACTGTCCGTCATGAAGAGACATTGGTATTGCTAAGTAACCCCTAAAGACACGTCCACTTACTCTAATTCCTTTATCATTCCTTGCTTTATAAAAACTGCTTTGTTAATTTGTAAATTGATTTGTAATCTCAACAATCATCCTACAAAATCAGATAAAATTCATTAACGTTATTTAACATAAAAGATATTGAAGACCACAATGTTTAAACAACTTGTACTGTATATATCTGAATAAATGTCTAGTTGTACAAGTAATAATCCCTACAGTGAAAGTAAGGATTTGAGTGGGATAACACCTCAGCATTTTGCAATAACAGTTTTAAATTACTTTCATACCAAATATTAATCTTGATGATTTTGATATGTTAGACCCTGCTCTGAGCCTGGAGCTGTGTGGTCTTTCCTCCCATTAGTAATAGAGGACTTTCCTCCCATTAGTAATAGAGGACAACACTTAGTGGAAGCCTTAGCGGAGCCTCTGTGGTGAGGGAGAGGGCGCGCTGGTGGTCAGAGCTGCAAGACGCCATACTTAGCTCTGCTCCTCTGAAGCCCCCTTGCCGCATGTCTCTTGGGTTTTTATGATATGCCACACTGCACATAAATATAACTAGCTCTGTACAGAGTTTGTAGCATTACCGCTACAGCATATATCTTTAGGCAAAGCATTAATTTCAACACCACATTTAACAATAAATCTTCCCCATCGGTAATTCCTGTTTATTTATACTGAACTTTTTACAATAGAACTTTGTCTAGGAGCTTTACAAAGCCCTGTGGCCCGAAATACCGCCCATGTATGTGGTACTTCTGCGGCATTTACTGTCTCAGATCAGTCCCAGACGGTTCATTCATGCAGTATTTATCATATTTAATTATTATACTTTATAATGAGACACTCAGATATGATTTTTGTGCAGTATGTACAATAAGAGCCCATGTGTTCTTTATCAAATCTTTCTATTAAATGCTTTGCTCTATTGACGTTGTAATGCTAATGTGTAAGAGTTGCAGAACTTAGCTTAGTGTTAATGTGGCAGTATGACCGCTAACTTTCGGTCTGGAACCACTAATTCACCTGACTATCCATGAATAATTTTGATAAATGACGGATATTAATGTAAAATGATAACCACTATCACTGTGACCACTTCATCTTTTGGTAGGTAAATGTTGTTGTCAGGTGGTTGTGAGCGCGGCTGTGTAGGTTGTGTAGGTCTAATGAGCTCACAGCTTAGTAGTTAAGTGATTATGGTGACTGAGTGCTAGGGTGCTCAATATGAAGGTTTTAAATCACAGCTGGTGGGTATTTATTTAAGGGAGGTGTTAACACTGATTTGTGGTGCTGTGGTACTGACAGAAAAAAGGTGACAAAATGGGAAAAAAGCCAAAAAATATGGACAGCGAAGAATACTACTTAAAATTAAGTACTAAATAAAATTAAATACTTATACAGTATGTATATTGAACAGAAAGATTAAGAAGAAATTGAAATGTGTATACTCGAATGTCCACTTTATTCTTATAAAATAATATTACTGAATTTGCAGAACGAGGCCTGGAATTTTTTGAGCATTTTTGGATTGAAGTTTTAGAGAAGGACTTTTTTTTTTAAATTCCTGAGCTTCCACACCAGTAGTACCTTCACATATATCGAGATCACACATGATGTGGGCACTGATTGTACCCTTAAGATAGTATTGCATTCTGTATTGGAAGCTACTATGACTTTGGCAAGAATCCAATATCCATTTTTCCCAAAAACAAAGTGAAATATGAATAGCTGTTGCGCTATCCAGAAAAGACAGAGTTTATAAGCATTTCCTCAGTGAAGGGGTGAGAGAAAGATCTTAAAAACAGCACAGTCAATTCAATTCAGCCTACTGCACAACCCATGTTCCCTTAGCAGGAATGGGATAGAACAGTAGACAATCAGTTCATGTGTGTTTGGTGTTTAAGGGGACTCCAGCTGAGCAAAAAAAAGGGCAAAACTTTGATAACTTAGAAAAAAAAATAATAATCCAGATTTCTGTTGCCTCATGCAAACTAGAGAGTTAAAATTTGGCTTAAGCAGCAAGAATTGTTTAAATTCATATTTTTTTTTTTTGCAATGACGAAAAATAAAAAAAACTAAAATAGAAGACAGTTGTCTGCATGTCGTACTAATCTTGTTGACTATGTGTCATTTTTGTAGATGAATCATTAAACAGGGCGGCACGGTGGCTTAATGGTTAGCACATTCGCCTCTCAGCGCTGGGGATTCCCAGTTCAAATCTCGATCTGGGTAGAGTCTATGTTCTCCCCGTGTCCACGTGGTTTTCCTCCAGGTTCTCTGGTTTCCTCTCACAATCCAAAATCATGAATTTAAGGTAAATGAAATGCTCTAAATCCCCCCCTCTTCCCTCTCATTATCTTCCTGTAGATGCTTGCAGTACAAGGTACTGACTCTGGCCTACAGGGCAGTCTCTGGATCTGCCCCCTCTTACCTTCAATCCATCTTTCCAAAATACACTCTAACTCGTTCACTGCGCTCTGGTCATTGCAACTCACCGTGGTGGTAATTCTCACTCTATTTCATTCACCACTGCTAAATGATCTTCCAACACTGTTAAAAAACTGTTTTTAGAGGACGCCCTTAGCGTTTTTAAGAAACTTTTCAAAAAACATCTCTTGCACAGGCACTTGAGATGAAAAAACGAGAAAAAAAAAAACTGGCAGCCTCAGGTTTGAGTTTACTACTGTGTAGCTGTTTTTTCCTTAACTACTGACTTGTGTTGTTCTCTCATTTGTAAGTCGTTTTGGATAAAAGCATCGGCTAAATGACTAAATGTAAATGTGAGTGTGAGTCTTATTAAATGCTTTAATAAGAAAATACACGTCTGGACATGGCCCAACCAGGGGGAATGCCATGAAAGGAAGCAGGCAGACCATTTAGAATTACTTAATAAGTATTCATGTATGAAATATAATTAACATCAATGTGTGATTCAGCTATTTTTTAGGCCAACAGAAAAGCCTTGAAGGCCCTGATGACTCGGCCCAGTTGTAAACAATACAATCAGTGGGGCAATTAGTATCCCCAATGTGCCCATCAGCAGGGAGAAATGTGGGAGAAAAGCTGAGTACCCAAAAAAAAAACAACTCAGGTACAGGGAGGACATGAAAACTCGATACTGAAAGGACCTTTGTTTGCCCCGAGCAGGGAATCCAAGCCAGGACTTTCTTGCTGTGAAGCAGTAGTGCTAACCGCTGTCTCTCTGTGCCGTCCTCCGTCCATCATATTACAAATAAATACCATCTTCAATCTATAAATCCAAACAAAATCTCCTAAATTTCCAAGCACATAACCTTACAAGTTGAAAGCGCCTTCGCTTATAAGAGACAGGCCCGAGGTTACTAGTGGCAAGTCTGGTTAAAAGCAGTGGTTCACCTCAGAACACACACCACGCAAAATATAAATAAGCCGTTTTAGAGGTATGAAGCCGCCATATGGAACGTTTTGCCATTCCACAGCAGGCCGTATATGTCTGCGTTGTGAGACGTGTTGCTTTCAGAGCGTCTCCGCTTCCTCCTGCGCCGTCATCTGGCAGATTTAACGCCTTTCATCACATAAATCTCTGCCATCACCGGGCCTTGATTTGAATACATTGAAGAAATGTGTGCGTTCTAATGGATCCTCAATATGTTTGCTGTGTCGTAAGTCACGATTTGGAGATTCGTGCCCCGTTTTACAAACGCATAGATGAAAAGAATGCAACCCATTCACAAGACTCTGAAATGTATAAAACAGCTCACTGCTCCAATGCAAGCATTTACAAACATATATTTAGCTGATGTGAAATGTGCTGGCTTCTTGAACTCTCACTGAGAGTATATAAGAAAACAGCCTTTTTAAATACATCATATAGAACAGACTCTGCTCAACTCATCATCATTGTGCTGACTCGACTCGTCTGCCATTAATAATTACAGTGATTTGAAGAAAAAGGATTTTTGTAAAAAGTATGAAATAAAGTCAGAAGATCAACATTCACGACTGGAGGATGGAGGATAAGCGTACAGACTAATAGAACAATAGGATGATGGAGCTAACTTCAATGATTGCAAAGTCATTCATTCTAAATGGCTTGGCCTGTACATGTACATTTGGTCATTTAGCAGACGCTTTTATCCAAAGTAAGGATAACAGGTATCCCAACATGGTTGGGGTCAGAACACAGTGACACATCCCTGGAGCAATGAGGGTTAAGGGTCTTGCTCAAGGACCCACATTGGCAACTTGGGTGAAGCTGGGATTCAAACC
>JAOUQT010047509.1:0-10908 GCA_025769995.1 Xyliphius kryptos
CAAGGAATCACCTACTCAGTCCTCAATTATAAAAACAGCACTTTGCTGTAGTGGCGGTCAACATGCATCCCGTCACATGAGGGTTAAGGGTCTTGCTCAATGACCCACATTGGTAACTTTAGTGAACCTGGAATTTGAACCCACAATCTTCAGATTGATAGTCCTACACATTAACCACTGATATACTTCTCCCTTTTTTTACATGTGTTTAATGTGTTGAAGCTTCTGTTACGGCTTTGTAAGGATGACACCAGTGTGATTCTCATGTTGGGAGGACACGGTCCTTTCTGTGTGGTTAGCATGTTCTCACGTTTCCTGTTACTGGGTAATACCATTCTCATAAAATTAAATTGACCCATGTGATATGGGTGCATGGGTAAATGTGCCCTGTGCTAACTAGTGACCTACTATAGTACCCACAGAACCACTAATGAGAACAAATAAAGGAATTAAAAACTTATTTGAGATTATTCACCCGTTCACGCTCACTACATAATTTTAATAATAAGCTTTTGTTCATTTTATTTTACGCAATTAACACTATTGTATGTTAGGTGTATTGCTTTTGGCACAAACAATCCAAAGCTCTGCTTTATTCACAAACAATCCAATACAAATTACCTTAATGCGGTGCCTCAGGGCAGGAATTGATTTACTGTAAATGAAACCTGTGTTAACAATAATATCTACAATGCTCAGTGTTTTGAATATACAGTGTACTCCTGTTGTGTACAAGAAGCAACTTTGCACTGTCACAAGGAAGTTCGCAGGGGAGGATAATTAGCTTCAATTTGTATTGTAATCCAACGCGGGGCCTCAGGGATGCCACATTAGTTCCGGCTTTACTGCGCTGTGACATCCATCCTTTCAAGCCTAATGCTCCTCCACTGTCATGCCTATTTATTTCCTCGCTCCACATTTGGTGAACTCAGGAAGGCTAAATTAAGTTTTACTTTCAAAGCAGCAAAATTGTTCTTTCACTGTGATTTTTTTTTTTTTTTACCCGAAGTGCACTACTTCTAAAATAAAAAAACAAATAACAGATTCTTTTGTGTTGCCACTCAGTGCCCCTACCTCATTTTGTTAAATAGAGCAGTAGAAATTTTATGAGCCAGTAACAGTAAACAGATTCCCACAGCTAAAATGTATTCAGCCAGCTAGGATTTTGGCTTCAAGTCAATGTTTTTTTTTTTTTTCTTACTCTTTTTATGGTGTCCAAAAAATAAATTAAAAATCATCTCAAGATTAAAGAATGAACACATTTAAAGTCTCTTTTTAGTTCCGTCTCATGTCAAATCTTGATTAAAAATTATGTAATTTTACTTTAAGTTGAGAGATTGTTTAAAAAATATGTATTTTTGATAAAAAGAATAATAATCTTAATACGTCGGGTTTGAAGTAATACAGCTGACTTTGGTGCCACCTTGTGGTAAAAAATGATACTACTCCACCGATAACGCTGGAAATGATTCTTACACGGAATAATTTTTAAAATCGAGAACATATTGCTTGACACAGGTTCACTGCTCATTTCACAGCTTTTCTTACAACTACAAAATAAGTCTGCTTTTATGATTATTTAAAACCACAAAAATCATAAAAAAATACCCCACATACACAATATTGACAGCTTTATCAGCTGATAAAGAATTTTTGCCCAACCGCTAAGAAAAAACATTGCTGAGGTCGGGCACTGATGTTCGATGAGAGGATGGTTCTTAGACTGGGTTCTGTTTCAACCTAATTGCATTCTCTGTGTGGGCTCTTTTTTCCCCCCACAGACACCAATGTCTTACTTTTTAATTTAGATATTCTAAAGAGTGATGTAATTTAAAATGAAAGGAGACAATTGCTCGTCTTGTTAGTGTTGTGTGTGTCCAGCATTCCCGATTTATTTATTGTTAGGGTCAAAACTTGTAAACATCATCTCTGTATGTTGCTTTCTGAAACTCTGGCCAAACTGGTTGAGTGCGTTTGGAGCCCAGACACTTTCAATTCTTTAAATAACTTTGACTTCTCATTTTTAATCATCAGTTCATCTGCATTTGGTTTTAATAGAAACTGCAACCTGATGCTTCCTCATCCACTTCTGTAAGACAAACACATTTATATGACTTTAACATTTAGTCATTGACCAGATGCATTTATCCAAAGCGACTTAGAAATAAGAGAACACCAAGTTAGTAGTTAAGGAGTAATCAGCTACACTGTAATATCATCCAACCTGACCATCATCCAATATGGCTGCCAAATATACAGACCCAATTCCATAATTCCATTCAAAAACTTTCACAGATTATAGATTCAGAGCCGATAATTTAAAACAATTTTAAGTATTTATTTGATGATTTTTACATTATTTGGGCTTCCAACTCACATACTTTGGAGAAATCCGCCTAAATTTTCCAGCAGGGCATAAATGTTTTAGACTGAGAGTGCCACAATAATTATCTACTATGGGAGGTCATACAGGCACGTGGAGGCCACACACTACTGAGCCTCATTTGAACCTGTCTTGAGGAATTTCCACTGAAGTTGGATCAGTATGATTCTAAATCCAGACCTCCATGGGATAATCATTTTGATTTACATTTTGATCATTTCTCAACGCATTTCACTATTTACCAAATATTTTCAACTGACATATTTTATTCATTGAGATCTACGATGTTTTGAGTGTTCTCTTATTTTTTATGAGCAGTGTGTATATATATGGAAAAGATGTGTTTTAAAAAGTTTCTTAAAAATGTTGAGGGACTGTGTTGGGAAGATCGTTCCACAATTTGGCAGGGGCGAACGATATACTGTCCTTTAAATCAGTTCAGCACATTGCGAGCAATGTTCTATAACTACAGACTGTAATCCATCTATATTTGTCTGCACACTTTGTAAGTCCCCTTTACTAACTTTGTTAGTTTCTCTAATGGCCAGGACCCTTTTAGGATCATTATTTGGGTGGTGGTCGTTTCACAGCACTGCAGTAACAATGATGTGATGGTGTTGTGTTGTGTTAGTGTGTGTCGCACTGGTATGAGCGGATCTATTCAATTCCTTAGTACAGAATATGTTAAGTGGCCAATAAGTGTACTTTATTAGTGATTATAAAACGGGTAGTTCCAGTCCTTAAATCCGATTGGCTGAGCCGCTTGTGTAGCCGTGACATTATTCACAATAACCCACACCTCTGACCGCTTCCCATTCATATAAATGCGAGATATAAAGTAAACTATTTTTTCCGTTATTTTGAATAAACCCCATTCTGTAATTTGGCCACTAGATGGCAGTATTTAATTGTTTAAAAAGCAGATTTTTTTTTTACTTTCATCAGGGTTTATTTTTTAAAACGAAACGAACGTATGCGATTTTGCTTTCAGTAGACACATTTATAAATCAAATCTCGTTTTTTGTATTATAGAGTGTTGGTAACCGTTTTATAAAAGCAATAAGGCACTTGAGGTTGTGCATTATTGTGAATAAAACACAAGGAAGAGGTGTAACTGTACTTCGCTTACGTGCCTTAGAACACCGCTTTCCTGTGGTTTATTCACAATAATGCACAACCTCTTATACCTTATTGCTTTATTATAAAACAGGTAATTCCGGTCCTTAATTCTGATTTGCTGAGCAGTTTGTCTACATTAATGCCACCCCCTTGTACCTTAGTGCTTTAATATATATATTTTGGTCATTGTGTATGGTGTTGTTTTTACCTCATTTATTTATGCATTTCTTTTTACTTTTCCTATTTTAATTTTCTAGTGATTTTAAGCAGCGCAGATTAAGTAGTTAATTTTAAATTAGTTTTACATTTTAAACTATGATACACAATAACCGGCTTAAAGGGAACCACACCATTTAATTAATTGTTATGTGCATAATCTCATCAACCTTTTCTGTACCAAAGAGGAAGTATTTGCAGTCAGCACAACTGCAGGTGACTGATTAGAATGTAGAAGTGCTGACAGAGGGGAAACAACAGGATAATAAGTAGCAAGAAGGTCAGGAAATGGCTTCACTCCTCCTTAAACCTCAGCGGATGAATCTGGAACCGAAGCCACCGAAGCAGAACGGATATTGTAAAACAATTCCCTCTGATCTGATAAGGGTCGGAGGTAATGATCTTCACAGTTCTGTCCTGACGTGTCCTGCCTCGAAGATGGGCTTTTCCGCTGTCAGCCTTTCTTACGAGAGGTGCATTAACAGCACAGAGGATGTACAATCGGAATTAATCTTACACTATAAAGATAAACATGTCGAATATCAAGCAAAAATCATAATGCATTGGATTAAGACCCCAGATAAAGGTTACTTCACTAAATACCAGAAAATGCTGAGCAAGCTGAGGTTTTAACAAATCCACAAGCAATCTTCGAATGGTCACTTTCTATTGAAACACATAAATAGGTCCAATGGGTTTGCTTTTCTACTTAAGGGACCGAACGGAAAGTCGGATTGTGTGCAGAAACAATACAGAGACAAGGTTTAGTGATTATGGCCAGAAAATTAAGGAAATCCGCAGGAAGCCCTGTACTACGCTGTGAGTAAAACACAGACAACAGTGACTTGAGCTGAAATACGATCTTACACTACCGCTGACACATGTGTTTACAGTTAAGGTAAAGTACCTGCACAGATCTAGTGTAATTTTATAAGTTAGTGAAAAATAATGCAAACGCAAACCAGTTAATTTAATATCTACACTCACTGTCCACTGCTCCACTTACTATATAGCTGCCCTCTGTTGTTCTACAAGTCCATTTGTTTCTCTATATACATTGTTCCCTATAATACATTCTCTTATGATCATGACTACCACAAAGCAGGTATTATTTGGGTGGTAGATGATTCTCAGCACATTGACATGGTGGTGGTGTTAGTGTATATTAAAATGGTATGAGTGGATTAGACACAGCAGTGCTAATGTGGTTTTTAAACACATTCTATTAAACATATCTACCTTATTGGGTTTGGTATGTAGACATAGAAGATGCCTAGTCAACTCTGTATATCTAGGACATACAGGAGAATTGAAATATCGTTGCTCTCTCTCCAAAGGCAAAGAGAGAGGGCATGCTGCGACTGGTCAAGAAAAGAAGCAGTACAAGTAATAAAGAAGGAGGGGGGAAAAAGGACAAGGAATAGGAACTGTGCCACCTAGTAGATGTTTAGTTGGTGGAAAATTCAAAGTCCAGCATTGACACTTGGCTTTTAAAAACTCCAGCAGCACTAATAAATCTGATCCACTCGTACCAGCACAACGCACATACCAACACGTCAGATAATAATCCACAACCCAGACGGTGCCTGATCTTCAATGGTCCTGACCAGAGAACAGATTTAAAGAGACAAACCAAGTATGTATAGAAAGATAAGGACTACAGTTTGTAAGAGCAGAACTACAAAGTCCATCCTCCATTGCAATTATTAGGGATTCGAGGACAAAGTGCTTCAGACAGTATTGTTTTGCTTAAAATTTTCTTCTTTGTTTTAATTATTCAAATAATAACAGAAAACAATAACTACCATTTATTTTGTTTCGGAATAAAATACGTTTAAACGTTAATCATTAAACCAAAACACTAAAATTAAACTTAATGCAAATATAAACGCCTGCAAATATAAAAGTGACTGATTTATTTGCAGTACAATAGATTAAATAAGGGTTAGATTTGACTGATTGAAAGTGATGATGATGATGAAACTCACCAGCTGATCAAAATATAAAGTTTTGTAGGACAGGTCATTCTGATGGAACCGGCTCCTTGTCTCTCTGTGTCGGCCCAGAAGATGCGATTTAAAAGCAGAAACGTAAAAACTAACGAGAAATAAAAGAAAGACTTTTAAAAAGTGACTTGGCTGCCCCATGGCTGATGGAAGAAGGGAAGGAACACAGTCCTGTCCGACGGCAGGAACTCGTGATGTTTTCTCCACCGCTTTTCTGATTTAAACAGCTGCAGACTGTCCACACAAAGAGGAATCGGTTCAGAATCGGTTCAGAATCGATACATCACCTAGTTTTTTCAAACACCTTATTAATGCGGAAAAAGTTGTAAAAATGTCGTACGGATATTATTTTTTGAGTTTATAAGCAAGTAGTTAGCGAAGTAACTGCATTCATGACATCTAATCCACGGTTATTACAGAGTCGACACACGGATAAACATTTAGTTCATGCAAAATTATAGCTACACAATAATTAATCACTAATTGGTATTACTAAATATGATTTATGAAGGATTGCTTGTAAAAAAAAATGTGTTAAATTTATCCACCCAATAGGGTCGACTCGTTAATTGGGAAACAACCGAATCAGAGCCGACTCCGCACTGTTCGTTCATAAGGAGCACTAATGATCCGCCCCTTTAGGAGGCGTAACAGTCTGAGAAGCGGTGGGCAAAGGACTACTACAGTGTTTTGACAGAGTGATATACAGTAAAAGGAAGTTAATTTACCACAATGTAATAAGACGCTCCCACAGATGGAATTTAGCTTATATAATGCTAAAAATTCGCCACGCATAGATAATAGAATCTTTCCTAAATCAGAACATGAACCGAACGGGATTTTACACTACATTTTTACGTGTGAATATTTTTTGAATTAGGTTGTTTGGCCATTAAAGAAACTAAATACCAGATGGTTTACCGTGTTATAGACGTCATGTATTTGAAGCATAAAACAAAAAAGATTGTTTCCGTTTGACATGATCACGTGTTTCTAATTATAGTGCAATGCATGATGGGAGTTGAAGTTTGTCGATTGATTACATTTATTTACATAGATTTAGCCACAGTGATTAGTATGAGCACTAATCAATAGCATGGAGCTCGGTTATGAGAGGGGCTAAGGTTAAGCAAAGCAAATTCATAAAAATCCATGTTATCAAACAACAATCATTAGCTTACATTAGATTCCTTATATTCACCTATCCATTATCATCTGCACAATTATGTAGTGGGGTTATGTAGTCCCCACACTATGATCCATGTGTACATCCAGGGGAGAACGTTTTGGTCGCTGGGCAGATACACCCAGGACAATCAATCTCTGGGTGCGCGCTCTTTAGAGTTTCAGAATTGCTGCTAAAAATACACTGTTTACATTAACCTTGGATTTATTTTGCACTTTACGACTCACACGACTAATGGACCACCTGCACTGTTCCCTACTGTTACTTGAATATTTATTGTAGTAGGCTTGTAGTTAAGTCTTACAGCTGAAGGTCCCAGGTTCGATTACCGGTCCCAACATGTTCTATGGCTGAAGTGCTTTGGAGCAAGGCACCTAACCCAATTGACCCAAGTAGAGGATTAAGCAGAAGATAATGAATGAATGAAGGAATTGTTGTTTCATGTGGAAAAAAAAGAGGGTGGGGCTCCGTCATACGTATTCCATGGTTCGCGACTTCCTTTATATATATATCTATCCTACGATATGCCTTTCAGCTCAGTAAATCTGTAGTACTCTTTATAACTTAACCTGGTTTATTTTGCTTATAGCACTTGCTTCTTTTAAAATACACACACTCACTGTATATAATGCTTCTCATATATAATCTTCTCTGTAGTCACCTTTTAATTTTTCATTAGTAAAACATGCATGAAAAGTATATAAAAACATTTAAAGATGTCTATTCATATAGAAAAAGATCTGTAATAAACAGCATTCGATTTGTTACTTTATTTAAACTGGCAAGTTGTATATTGACTCGCAGTTGTCACAAAGTATAAGTAACAGAACCATGATACTGTAATCATACAAAGAAAAATATTACATCAAAACAGCACATTCGCCATCCACAGCCTATTTCCAAACTAATAAAACACTTTTCTATAGGTGACTAAATGTGAAATGTTGAACTAATTGTGGTAACACTCACAAAGGTCAATTCAATGTTGGAAGTGCACTATGAAGTGGACATGAAGCACTTGAACAAGAGTAGAAAGAAAATAAGAAAAGGTTATGTAGAAATGTAATCAGAAGAACAAGGAAACTATACATATATTTTTTACATAATACTAATAATATTAAAAATAATACGGACAAAACAAGAAAACAATGTGCCACTTGCAGTGTAACAGTATATAATGTAATGGCATTATAACATCATGAAAAGCAAATCAGGTAGCAAAGACCCTATCGTACATGGCAGCACAAGAAATAGTAACAAAACAATGGCTTTGCAAAATTAAAAGGTTAGAATACAATGACATGTTCGGTAATGCTGCTATAATAAGTAATGTATTGAATGCACAACAAAGCATTTTCATAAGGCAAGCAATCCTTAAATGGAAAATGTCCACATCCTATGTGAGGTGCAATGAATTGGGGTAAAACATAAACCTGACTGAATCGCTGACAGGGCATAAAGCAAGGAACTCTAAAACGTACGATGACTGTCTATGCATCCAAAGTTTCTCAAAAGGAAATAAAAACAAGATTACAAAAATGTTTTAGCAGCAAATTGAAGGAAAAAAAATCTATAAAAGTTCAGATTCACAGGTATATTGTTAAAAAAAGGTGCAAACAACCATGAAAAGAATCAAGTCAAGGTGTAGGTACAGAACACTGCAGGACAGAGGGTTAAATGTCACGTCACTGCTCTGTCCTTCGGTATTATACAATTAAAATACACGACAAGATTGTGCTGACATTTTCAGTCATTTCATGTAACACTTCCTCCCAAGCTTTAAAACAATGCTGTCCACGATAAAGCCAAAGTTAATATGCAGAACCTCTAAATGGTTGCACATTACTGTAAATGTGTTACGAACATATTATCCAGAAGAAGTACGGGTGCCTGTAGTGTCGTCCTACGTAATGCATTAAAAACGTTAATGGAAAGCAGTCTTCTTTAATATTCTGTAAATATAATAACAGATGATTTAGCAGGATTCACTTCTGTACGCTGCTTTGATAGTAATTCTATATGATGAACGAGCTCTGATTTCACGTTATCTGAAATCTGAAAGTCCGTATTAAACAAGTCAGACTTAATCAGTTCCTAATTACAGATGCAAATCATCATAGTGGACTGAAAATTGCCAGCACCTTCGAATCACTCATATCACACATGGCTCAGGATTATGAGACTTAGAACTGAAATTTACCATGATGTCTGCATTTTTAAGGCCATTCCAACTGCATTTAACCAAAATGCCGCAACATTAGCTGTTGATGTTGTATATTGTACGATCGAAGGACATGATTCACCGAAAGGCCACTGGACTGGTAACTAGGATTTGGGTTCAAGCGATTGTTGGAAATGAAAGTGTCTACCAAACAATGTAGATCTTAATGTGTATATTGTTGCTTTACTGTACAATTTAGGTCTTGGTGAGTCCTATGAGGAAAGGTCACGTTTAAAAGCAACTCTAATTAGTAATTTGATTGTGATATTTGACTTCTGACAATGCCTGGGCATCGTAACACAAACGGAACACCAAAAGACAAAACAATATACAGGAAACACTGACTGTGAGTTTAATGGGATTGAGTGCAGAGCCAAAGAATAAACGATTCAAGCTTTAAGATACATAATGGCAGGCTAAAAAAAATAAAAATCAGCTTTTCTAAACAATGCCACATTGTCATGTTATTAGATCAATTACCCTGCTGCTAAAAGTCAGATATTTAGTGATTTATGTAGTATAGTTGCATGCCATATGTGCATTTTTAATATTAGTGCATTGCTAAACTGAAAACGGTCCGAAGGGCTATAATTTAAAAAAAAAAAAAAAAAAAAGAACATTAGTAAGCTTCAGAACACTCGTTCACTTTGACATTTCCTCGATTGTTTAATATAATGTCCTTATAGAACAATGAAAGCCTGATGAAACCTTAACACGCCAATTAGGGATGTTGTGTTAGAGCATTTAGAGCTGGAATTAGGGTCCATGGTTATTTGTCACAGTATGATTTTCTGCAGATTGCAGATTATTAAGGAAAATTCAATTTCTTCTTTTTTTTGGGTGGGGCTTAATGTACTATGTGTTTGTACTGCAGTGCATTAGATCGTATTGTCTGGTCTGAAAATGAACTTTGGGACTGCTAACAGTAGAGCGGCTCAGGTTCCGCTTAGCAGCAGCACAAGTCACCTCCTGACATTCCGGCGGTACAGCGTGTTTTAAAAAAAAAAAAGATACCCACGGATTCACAGACGGGTTAAAGAATCATCCCAGACCTCGAAAGTGGTAAGTAGTGGAAAACCGAGGACTTCAGTATTAGGCATTATATTCTAAGATCCATAGAGACAATGAGACAAACATCCACGACCAAGTTAGCAGCCAGGTTCCCTAATTCAAGCTGCAGCAGCTTAGGTAATTGATGTTCTTGCCCTCTCCAGGCATCTGTGCAGCTTCATTGTTGTCCAGCGTGTTCTGTTTGGCTTCCCGGATCAGTTCGCAGGCCAGGTCCAGGAACAGTTTCTCCACATTGTCTGATTCTTTGGCAGATGTCTCTAGGTAGAGCATGCTCTGTGCCCGAGCAAACTCTTCTGCTCTCTGTTGGTGCACCTCCCGCTTTTCCGCCAGGTCAATCTTATTCCCTGTTGAACAGAGAGAGCACTGAAAACCACATGAAATGGCCCAAGATCAATCCCAAGTTTAAACCAGCTCAATACACACTGTAGTGCTGAGAATCATCCACCACCCAAATAATACCTGACCGGTGGTGGCAGAGAACAGATTAAAGGTGACTAATGGCGTATGCTGTGTATTTTTATAAAACGGATTGTTCCAGTGCTTAAATCTGATTGGCTAAGCCGTTTGGCCAGCAATTACATAAACAATAACACACACCTCTGAGGGGTTCACATTCGTATTAATGCATAATATACACTGGTCAAAAAAATAAAGGGAACACAAAAATAACACATCCTAGATCTCAATGAATAAAATATTTCAGTTG
>JAOUQT010047530.1:0-10908 GCA_025769995.1 Xyliphius kryptos
TAGCCAGAACAGCTTTTTTTTTAATGTGTCGTCAGCTTTTTGTCCATGGCACTGCCAGATCACTGCAGCTACAATGATTATGGGATGGAAGCTGGACTTCTGTTGGACTGATAGCATTGAAAAACTAAAGGATGTACTTTTATAATTTATTTAATTATAATAATTATACTGTATAATGCACAGACATGATCACCTCACCAGCGTGCCTTAATACTAGCTAGTATATTTAGCAATTGTTTAACGGACTGCATATGTAAAAAAATAAATAAATAAATAAAAAAATAAAAAAAATCATACATACCTAAGAAGTAATCAAAATACTTAAATACCCGAGAACTGACTGCTCTTAATGGTTGGCAAAGACTGAATTACATATATTGTTTCTTGATAAATGATTGACAAACATCTTCAAAAAAGCTACTTCCTACTTCGTCGGTCCAAGATTCCAGGTGATGTTAACTTTCGGGTTGCTACTTCCAGCAAGACAGTCCATAATGACAGTTTGCCCAGCACGCAGTTCTTTCTGCTTCACCATGATCTTCAAACTTACTGCAGGAACTAGGAAAGGTACATCAAACACACCACGTTATGATAAGAAAATTGTAGGAAATAAAAATAGCTAACGAGCTAAACATTAATAATGAATGCAAATTGTAACTCACAAAGGACTTTTAGTTTGGTGTCTGCTGATCGGATTTTTTTGGCCTCGTTGGTGGCATCGCAGCGATACGTAGCCAAATTATCACTGGGTTGTAGTTTAAAGAGATATTCACGTGACACACCACGCTCAGACGAGATGTGCTTTGAGGCGACTGGCAGGACTTTATTATTCTAACACATGGACACACACACACACACACACACACACACACACACACACACAGAGACACACCCCTATAATCTTATGTTTGGTCCTATTGTAACAAATCTGTATAATAACGAGTTTCAATGTTATTCAAACTATACGTTGTCAAAAGTAATTGTAGGGCTCTTTGGATAAAAGAGTTATCTGCTAGCTCTGCACATCAACCTCATTATGAATAAATACCATAAATACTACACTTCACTCTTTAGGGATTTTTTTATCTTTTAGTTTTTTGTTAAAACATTCAACAGCTTCATAAAATATAATAATCTGTGTCATGTTATTATTATTATAACCTTGGACCACTTGATACAAATCCCTTTGAATAATCACGTTCAAAAAATAAAAATTGGGGCCAAAACCAATTAAAAAAATAAATAAATAATTTGGCTGAAGCTGAATACAGAATATGTTTTTGATTACGGTATTTTATTAATTTTTTTGCCCCACACGGTATAAATTAATTAAATTACCAAAAAAAAAATTAATAATAATAATAATACTAATTTGTGGTTAGGGTGTTGGACTATCAATTAAGGACCACTAAAGTTACCAGTGTGGGTCCTTGAACAAGACACTTAACCCTGATTGCTCCAGGTATTCTGTATGGAACCTGACTGATATTTGCAAGTCGCTTTGGATAAAAGTATAGGCTAAATGACTAAATGTAATTTGAGATTGGAAACGACATAAAAAGTAAACTGATGCCACTTCCCTCACACCCAACAAATTCAGATGTATTTATCCACTTAACTAAGTTTGTGCATTAGTAGGGTCTCAAAACTTCAGTACAGGTGTCTCACACAGAAATAAACCAGCATTAGAAAAGTGTCGTATAATGAAGTGTTTAAAATGTTCGTACTAACAGTATTTACAACTTTACGTAAAAGGTAAACGTTTGAAGTCTCGTTCTAGGGAATTGAGAAAAGGACGACATGGACACATGTTTGAAAACGCTGCACGTGCACGTTTATACTCACCTTTAACCAGGTTAATTTTCCTGCAGGGTTTCCACCACTGGAGAAGCACACCAGTCTAATAGTGGCTCCGGAATGCAGCAGAGTTCCTTCAGGTGGGGCATCTAACCAAACCTTTTGAGGAGGATCTAAAGGATGGAAGAAGCACAGAGCCACAGACAAGAGTGAGAGAGAATTGGCAGAGAATGACTGGTATGCTACTATTAAATGAATCATCATCACATAGCACTACATGCACCGGAATAAAACGGTGATTGGGTAAGCGTTTATACTCACAGTAGACATTTAAGGTCTGAGTTTGGATTTTGGAAAAACCGGTGCCTTTATTGAAAGCTTCGCAGGTCAGTGTGAGGCCATTCTCCTCTCTGGACACTATGTGGGTGAGGTTAGAAATGGTCATCATGCCGCCATTGTCACCCTTTAACACGAGACATGTCCATCAATTATACAGACTCGTTTAACATACATTTAGATTTATTAAAACTCCATTTCTCAGATAAAATGGATATTTATTTTTTTATTTTATTTAATTTATTATTATTATTATTATTATTTTTTTTTTTAACGAGAAATTCTAAGACAAATAAAAGCACAGATCTCCATCTCATCCTTTTCTCTTACAGTCCAAAAACATGGATTCAGGGTAAATTGAATGCTCTAAATTGCCCTGCATAGTGTGTGTGGATGTGCGAGTGAGTGTGTGCCCAGCGATGGATTGACAGCACGCAAAATGTTCGCCCCTGGATGTTCTCCCCCCTCCACAACTCTAGAAGAGGAATAAGTGGAATATAATGGATAGATAATGTTTGGTGCAGAAATAAAACCCCCATTTTCCTCTTAGGTCATCGGACAGCATTTGATGTGAGACGACCCACAGCCCATCCACCTCCACTCGGCCTCACAGTTGAAACGCTAGATTAAAATAGCAGTGAAGTCAATTCAAGAACGTGATTTCAGTGACTAATAATGTAAAAGCAAGTGTTTTATTAGAATAAAAACATGACAATTATGTTTCCGCGTCTTTTTTACTGATGGGAAAAAGAGTGACTTAAAAGATTAAATAGGTGTTTTAGTATCGACTAATAAATTATATCATTTACAAATATATAGAAAGCTTTTGTAACAGGCTTTCTGCAAGTACACTTTGCTCTTTTGTTGTGTGAAAGACGCTAAAGTGCGTTGAACTAAAATAAAAGTATTTGTCTGTACAATATTTATTAAGAATAAAATCTAATTAAAGTACTTGTACTTTACTGCCTCTCTTATTTACCAAATAACAGAAAAGAGGATTCAGTCAAACTATAAGTGTTTGTCTTTCACCAACCAAACTTTAGCACAGCAGCGCGCCATGAGCACCTGCAACGTATGTGGTATTTATTATGTAACATATAGAATAAAATGTTTAGTTAGATATATTTCTTGCTGTAGACATGTGACAGTAATCATCTAAAAATTAGCACAAATTCTGCCACCTGTACACCGCCGGGGAAACATATAGATCATTTCTGTAAAAATAGAGATGTTTTAGTGCATAATTCTATTGAAAACAATCACGTTTACTCTGCATAACAATGGACACGCCCAAAAATAAATAAATAAAATAATTTAAAAAGAGAAAAAAAAAAAATTAATCCCAGTGCCAGTTGTGGTGTCAGTGAGCCTTAAGAACTGGACACCAACATTAAATATTAATTTTATTTAATTTTTGCTCAAATATGGTCAAAATGTTAATCCCCTGGGGGTATATTGCAGCAGTTACCAATAATATAGTACAGTGCAGGGGTTCCCAACGTTTTGCAACCCAAGACCCATTTAACCCACCCCAAAACTTTCCACGCCCCCCCAGAATATTTTTTATTGCCGTTTAAAACTAAATACAGTGCAACTATCCATGTGACCTGTGAAACTGACCGCATAATCACACAACATAAAAAACTAACCATTTACAGCCCTTTTTGACACTTAACACTTTTCTTGATTCTCTCAGTAAAAGAGCGGCTGCTTCACTTGTAGACGATCCAGCTTCAGGGTCTTTTGTTGTCAAAGACCCTATTTTTAACCATTTATCCATGATGTGTACACAAGACAACAGCTTCACTTAGACTGAAGTAGCTAACTAACTAGTTTGTAGTCAAATAGATAACTCAGCATATTAACCAACCCACCAGCTAGTGCTGCATGTAGCTACGGCTCCATTGCAGTACGTCTGCGGCCCACTGGGGGGGGGGGCTGGGGCCCACAGTTTGAAAACCACTGGTTTAGTGAGTTCTAATCATGAAATTTTTTAAAGTTTACAAAAATTTGAGTACAAAGGTATTAAAAAGAGTAAAGTCTACACCACATTGTGCCCTTTGTCTCCCTCATCAACTTTGTTAACCAGTATTTCGGCGGTACCCTATTTGCAACGTGTACCGTGGCGGTCATTGTTACCCGGGCCTCGACCGAGCCGGTACGGAATAACAGTCATGAACTCATCATTTATTTGGCAGTTGGTTTACACCGGATGAACTTCCTGATGCAACCCTCACATTTATCTGGGCTTGGGATCGGCACTAGGACGACCCTGTTCGAGACCTCTAGTGGCTGGTTTAAGCACTGGTTTACTTCTCTTCTTTATCGGGGGAAGACAACCACAATCCAGTAAGAAAAAACAATCCAAATGTCAAAACACGTGTTCAAAATCAAATCCCTTGCCAACACCAAGTTAAAATCAAAGTGAATGAACTGAATCTGAAATAAAATCCCAGCACTACTAACTACAATTTACTGATTTTAGCAATAATATTCTAATATTAATGATGAGATTTATATGCAGTATTCCATTTACCTCAGATACAGTGCTGATGCTACTGTTGAGCTCCTTAAAGCCAAGCCACCAGCGGATCTGGACTGGTGGATTACTGGACGAGGTACAGCAGCTGAGAACGACCTTCTGTCCTTCTATAGTTTCAGACGAACCAATCAAGTTCACTTCGAAGGGATCAACTGGTGGATACAACCAGAGTTTTAAAAAATGATGTGAATAATTGTAATAATGCTTTTTACAGGCAGAAAACATGAACAACTGTGTTTAAATTATTGATTTAAAAATCATTTTTATAAAAGGGGTACGGTGGGATTCTCACTGCTAATGAAACATCCACCGTCACTTTCAAAAGACGAACAGGGTGATGCATTACTGCTGCTCACACGTTTAAGATGCGACAGAAAACATACAAGCTAGATTTTAAATTTACAGATGTAAGAACACAAAAAGAAATAATAGTGCTGATGAATGAAGAGTAAATAGGCCGAATATTCCTTTAAATTAGATTGCTAGACCATTAAAACATATGAGGTTTTTATAAACAAATGTTTTACGTAATTCGTACCGGTTGTTAAATGGTTTTCAAGATTCCACATAGACCCACATCTTTTACTTTGTATTCACCAGAAATTGAAGTAAAGACGGCTAAAACTCATATACAATACAGAGAGCAGCTGTCATGTGCAGCTGTTGGACAAATTCCGTGTCATTTTGTGTGCAGAATGTTGTTTACCTTTAAGTCGCTGTGAATGAACTGGTATGTTAGATTAATAAACATATTGTGTGTCAAGGCTGATCGCACGCAGCATTTTTATATTTTCCCTGCTGTGGTTTTACATCAATCAACACTTCGGGATATTTATGAACAGCATACAGTAACTCTTTAAATGTCGTACATTTCTAAATGACATGCCTCCTGAAAAGAAACTTCATTAACAAACATTAATACAGTTTGTCACAAGCTCTTACTTTCTGCATTCCACAGTTTTTTCTTTAGTTCCCCAAACACTCCTGCAAACGGGTACGGAATTATATTACTGGCATTGCTAAATTCAATAACAACGTAGATCGCAAATACACAGCAAAGTGCATTTTTCTAGGTGTGTTACACCTATATGTGTTTTAGTTTTGAAATATTATAGAACCTAATGGGACTTAAAGTGAAAATAAACTACAAACGTCTCGGCGAATGGTGTGTAGTAACTTGCATCCCATTTCAAAAGACTGGAAAATCATTTGTTGGGCTCAAGAGAGCCAAATTGTAAGGCCTGCAAGGTCTCAGTTTGGTTTTCTGTTTATTCCCCCGGTCTCTTCCTGCGCGTCACGTCACTAATTGGTCCTTGTTTCAGTTTAATGTCATGTCATTATCTTCAGCTGTCATTATCTTTCGTCACGTGTCTCACCTGCCCTTTATTTAAACGCCTTTCCCGTTTGTGGGTGTCGCAGCGTCATATGAGTTATGTTTTCTGTTGTCTCTGCATTAAAAACCCTGTAATTTCTTCTCCTTTGGATCTATTCTTATTTTTTGCACCACAAGGACGGTTCTGATCGGGACACAAATAATTAATTATTGGAAATTATGGCATTCAAAAATGTATGGGTAGTTCAAACATTTGAATCACACCAAAAATGATATTTACAGAATGTTCATTATTATTTGTATAGGTGCAAGCATTACAACCCATTTTTTTTGTTAAATAAGTAAGAGACCTGCAAGAATTTGATTTAAACCACATTGATTTAACAAAATGGTGGTTCAGGTTTGAAATGAAAGACAGACTGTTGGAGGAAACCGGAGAACTTAGAGAAAATCCACGCGGATGGAAACTTCACCCAGATTGGTATTCGACCCAGGCATCCCCAGCGCTGAGAGGCAAACATGCAAACCCTCTACCAGCAAGGCTGTGCCTGCGGTTTCTGCATTATAAATGATCTCTACCAACACCTGACCCATCAGATCTCGTTTCAGGTTTACTGGTGGTCATTGCAGTATAGATAAAGATGTGTGGTGACTTACAGAGAACAATAAGGGTGCGACTGATGGACATAGGAGATTTGGAAACCTGGTTCACACTTTCACACTGCAACACAGCATTATTATCGTGTGGCCGCACTTGCATTTCCAAAATACTGCTGGCTTTCTGAGAGAGCATGTCTGTTTCCCAGATGGTGGATAAAACCTCACCATTCTGCAACACACAATAAAAAACCAACATAACATAGTTTCCATAAAAATGACTGAAAGTTTGGGATTTATCAGACCAGAGAATGTTTTGTAAAGATGTTTTTGCAAACGCCACGGAGAATTTTAATAAAAAGTTTTTCCATATTGTCTAGTAGCAAATCTCAAGATAGAAGTGGCTCTGCAGTACAACAAAAGAAAATTGCTATTTATTTTTACCTTAGTCCAATGCAGTGTAGCTAAAGGGTTTCCTCCAAATGAGAGGCAGACCAGTCTGAGATATGTTGAAGCTTTCACCTCCTCACCCCTCAGTCCTTCTATCACTGGAGCCTGAGGAGGAACTGAAAAACCGACCAAGTACACCTAAACAATTACATCATTTATCGAACAAGTTGCAATTTTGACAGATTGAAAATAATTTTAAAAATCCAGAGAATGATTTGAGCATGAGCACAAGAAAGTGTTAAATAGAGCGACAGAACTTTTTGAGTACTGAGGAAAACAGTTCCTTAATCGCTGCTACTTGGAAAAATGTGCAACTTTAAAAACATACAGTAAGGAAAATAAGTATTTGAACACCCTGCGACTTTGCAATTTACCCCACTTAGAAATCATAGAGGGGTTTGAAATTTTCATGTTGGGTGCATGTCCCCTGAGAACCTATATTTAAAAAAATGGAAGGCATAATGTATGATTTTTTTATTCATTTATTTGTGTGTTACTGCTGCAAATAAGTATTTGAACACCTGCCAATCAGCAACAATTCTGCCCTCAAAAACCCGTTAGTCAGCCTCCAAAAACTCTAGGTCATGGGCACCCCAACACTGCTACAGTACAGGTCAAAAGTTTGGACACACCTTCTCATTCAATGAGTTTTCTGTATTATCACGACTATTTACATTGTAGATTCTCACTGAAGGCATCAAAACTATGAATGAACCCATGAGGATTTATATACTTAACAAAAAAAAAAACATAAAAATAACTGAAAACCTGTTTTATATTCTAGTTTCTTCAAAATAGCTCCCTTTGCTCTAATTACTGCTTTGCACACTGTTGACATTCTAATTAATTACACTCTTGAAGCTAATTGAGAGGATGCCAACAGTAGTTTTTATGCCTTTAGTCAGAATCTACAATTTAAATAGTCGTGAAAATACAGAAAACATATTAAATGAGAAGGTGTGTCCAAACGTTTGGCCTGTACTATATATACAAATATAAATGTATCTAAGACAAAGCAAGGTATGCTGTTGCTCTGTTGTGTCACAGGATCGGTAATGCCATCATATCTCTGGTAAAATAAAAAAAAAAAAAAGCTCATAATTTGTCACACAGACATTTAAGGGACATCAGGCTTCTCCCTTCAGGATGCTGCTGAACTTCTTACAAAAGCATCCTCGCCGTTTTGGAACACCACCAAGTTAAACAGACAGGCTCATCAGAGAGAGGTTGGTTTACATGAGTGCATCATTCAAACTGATCTTGATCTGCAAACCCTTTGTCCCACACCAGAACATAATGAGGATGTGAAAAACAAATTATGGTGGCTGATGTCTTTGCCACAATCCTGCCTCTGCTATGAGCTCTTTCCACACCGTATGCCTCTCCTCGGCTATTCCAGGCTGCAAACCATTAGTTAGCACTTCTGCATGTGCATTGATTACCTCTAATTACAGTCTATTGCCTTTGATTTTGCACCTTTTCCCAATCATTTTCAGTTTCTCTACGCCCCTTCACATTGCTCAACTGGCCAAGTTAAGATGCCCTGCAGAGTGGCAGGTTACACTGGGAAAAAAAAAAAAAAAAAAAAAAGAGAGACTGACACAGCTTCTCCATCTCCCCAGCCTCCATTAACGCGACTTCATGTCTCCAGCCACAATTTTACGTCTGTGGCCATCAGTATGTACCCACTATAGAATTTTCCTGTTCACTTTTAAATTAATAAATAATAAAATGCTATGAATACTTATCCCTGATGGTCTAGTGGTTAGGATTCGGCGCTCACACCGCGGCTCGGGTTCGATTCCCGGTCAGGGAACCAACCCAGCCGTGTAACTGGAAACAGTTGCATGCCGGTCCCAAGCCCGGATAAAATGGGAGGCGTGGAGAAAGCAATAGCAAACTACTCCACTATCGTGCCAAAATACTTTGTGGATCACGATGAAACGATGGCGTGGAGAACGATTCATAAAGTGACCATGAGTTGGCTACGACTGATCGGTAATCTTCATCATCATCACTACACACAGTACTAGTAAAAAAAAAAGTGAAAACACATCATCTCATTTTTCCTTCATTTTTTGTTTAAGAAGTACAGTTAGACTTTGTAGTTCTACAATAACAAACTGTAGTCCATCTGTGGACTACAGCCCATGCTGTGTTAGTAGTTGTAGTTCTGAGCTAGCTCTTGAACCAGTGTAGCAGCATTTTTCTCAGAGTGCGCACTTGATAGAAAATAAATAGCAGAAATAATTTTAAGGCGCTCACCGATCCAGTCCTAAGCTGCTGCGCCAATCATGCTAACACTGGGAGGAGCCCTAGCCCTTTCCCACATGCTCCTCTATTAAAGCGTTAATTACGCCAATGGGAAGCAAGCACGGATGGCTAGTGGCTAGCCGCAAAGGTGTGGCTAGTATTTAAAAACCTCTTGCCCAGTGGTGTAAGGTGGTGAGCCAAATAACAGTAAATTAATTACATGTATTCAAAAAAAAATTGTGATAAATCACACTAAACAAAATGTGTAAACTACCAATAAATTTGTTTCAACATTTTTTGAATTCTGTTGTAATGAAACATTTTCATTGAAAGCAATTGTATTAAAACTAATGTAACCAGATTTTCTGAAAATATATTATTAGTAGGTCTCTCGCTGATGGTAAGTGGTACCTGCATATATGCACTCACTCTTAATTGATGCTTGCAATATGTCGTTCTGTGATAAGAAACAGGTGGTACATGGACGTTTTGGTTTGATAATGGGTGGTCATTGGTCTAAAAAGATGGGGAACCATTGATCTAGCCACAGTACTCCACTTCACTCCTTCCCAGACGCTCCTCTATTGGAGTGGCACCTGTGAAAGTGGGATTCACTTCACTCACACCAATCTGTCCAGCCAGCAGTTGGCAAACGGCTTACTCCTCCGTTGCTTACTTTTTCGTTCAGCAGGACTACCAGTCTGACTGCGCACCCGCCTGCACACCCGACCACTCCATGTACGGTGAAAGGCACAGTCAGATAAGTTTGACTTTAAGTAATTTATTTATATAGTGCTTTTTACAACAGTGTGTTGTCACAAAGCAGTTTTACAGAGTTCAAAGCCTAAACCCCCAAAGAGCAGGCCGAAGCAACAGTGGCAAGATAAAACTTCCTGTTATGATGTTATGTTTTAAGGAAGAAACCTTGGGAGGACCAAGACTCAGTGGGGTCTCATCCTCCTTGAGCAGCCGGGCAGCATCACAGTATAGGACAGCTATAAAGTGTTTAGGTCCTTAGAGGAGTGCTGTATTGACGTTAGCGCTCCTTTGTGCTAAACTACGCATGGCAATGTCCCAGTGTCAGCACTTAACTTGGTGAAGCTTATTAACAGTGAAACTCAGGAGGGTAAAAGCCTCTAGCCAAGTTGCAACCTCAACTTAAATGTAGGAGCAATCTACCTTAAATACAAAAAAAGTAAGTCATTTATTTGTGTAGCGCTTTTTACAGCAGTATTTTTTGTCACAAAGTAGCTTTACAGTGTTACCCCCAAAGAGCAGTCCCAGGCAACAGTTGCAAGAAAAAATCTGTTATGTTGTTGTTTCATAAGAATCCTTGCGAGGACCAAGGCTCAGTGGGGTACTCGTTCTCGTTGAACGGTTGGGAAGGATCAACTGTGAAGAACACCCATGTACTTATCATGTAGTGATCTGGTGTCTGTGTTCAAAATTTGAAAAAACTGTATTAGACCATTGAGGCCATTCTGCAGGAATCCAACAGAAATCAATGAATCAGTAAATTAATTCCACTTGCTGTTGTGCAAATGGAACAGACAACAGGTAGAAATTAGAGGCACTTAGACCCCCCCCCCCCATAAAGGAG
>JAOUQT010047540.1:0-10908 GCA_025769995.1 Xyliphius kryptos
GGCTTAAAATCTCTCTGACCACTGTGCAAGACTTGTATGTGTCATTCCCAAGGCGAATTGACGCTGTATTGGCCGCAAAAGGAGGTCCTACACCATACTAATAAATTATTATGGTCTAGTTTCAGTTTCATTGTCTAACCCCTGTATTTCTAGTGTTTATTTCTGTTAATGTTGATGATTATTGCTTACAGTCAATGAAAACCCAACATCATTATCTTAGAAAATTTGAATATTATATAAGACCAACTGAAAAAAAAGAATTTTATTGCAGATATTTTGGCCTACTGTAAAGTATGTACAGTAAATGCACTCAATATGTGGTCAGGGCTCTTTTGTATGAATTGCTGCATCAATGTGGCATGGAGGCGATCTGCCTGTGGCACTGCTGAGGTTATATGGTAGCCCAGGTTGCATTAATAGCAGCTTTCAGTTTGTCTGCATTGTTGAATCTGGTGACTCTCATCTTCTTATTGACAATACCCCATAGATTTTCTATAGGAATTAGGTGTGGCTGGCCAATCAAGCACAGTGATTATGCACAGGGTTTATTAAACTAGGTATTGGGACTTTTGGCAATGTGGACACGTGGAAAGTCCTGCTGGCCAATGACTGACTTTATACAAGTTGTAGCCCTTGTCCTGGATACGTCTGTGTGTGGGGGCTCTTGAAGTCCACTCCTAGTGAATTTTTCCCAAATCTTCTGTAGTTGTTTCTTGATGATCCTTTCAAGGCTGTGGTTGCTTGTGCACCACACTTTTCTACCACACCTTTCCTTCCACTCAACTTTTTATTAAGATGCTTGAATACAGCACTCTGTGAACAGCCAGCTTCTTTTGCAGTGACTTTTTGTTTCATACCCGCCTTGTGGAGTATGTCAATGTCTGCCAGTGTCTTCCCCATGATTGTGTAGCCTACTAAACCAGACTAAGGGGACATTTTAAACGCTTAGGAAGCCTTTGCAGGTGTTTTGTATTAAATATTCTAATTTTCTGAGATAATGATTTTGGGTTTTCTTTGGCTGTAAGACATTAACAAAAAATAAACACTAGAAATAGATCACTGTGTTTGTAATGAATCTATATAATATATGCATTTAACTGTTTGTATTGAATTACTGAAATAAACTTGAAATGCACCTGTAAATGTTATCTTTGTGCTTGGATCCTTTATTTACACTGCTCTAAAAACTTGGTCCTTCGGGGAATGTGATGTGGTTTATTTTGTCATTGTGTGTTTTATTTATTTGTATTTTATTTGTTCAGCTTTTTTTCTAACCTCAAGCCTCATCCTGATATAAGTCCTGCTGATGTCTATCTGCCCATTTTGGCTTACATCATTCTAT
The DNA here is from genome assembly GCA_025769995.1 of Xyliphius kryptos. Lineage (NCBI taxonomy): Eukaryota > Metazoa > Chordata > Actinopteri > Siluriformes > Aspredinidae > Xyliphius > Xyliphius kryptos. Next base: position 1,343 of record JAOUQT010047540.1, read on the forward strand.
TCATACATCTATGTACCCATCAATCTTTTTATCTAGTTTACCAATCCAAACCTCGGTCTGTCCATCTATTCATCCATTAGAGTGAGTGATGCGACTAACAATGCAATTGTCCAACAACCAATCTACACTACATTTCTTTTCATCCCTCTATTAGTGCATATACCATTCTAAGGTTCATCCACCCATTCTGGCATCAATGGATAGTACATTCATTCATCAATTGCATACATCCATCCATCTATCCATCGATTGATTCCTTCCTCAATCCATCCAATCATTATTAAATTGCATTTATCTAGCCATGTGATTGTCCAACCACTAATCCACTTTCCTTTGTTACTGCATTCACCATTCTGATATCTATTTATTCGTTCACCATTTACGTATCAATCCAACATCAATCTAACCCTTTATCCATCCATTGGTGTAAGTGATCCATTTATCCAGCAATGCAGTTGTTTAATCACCACATCTGTTCAACGTACTATTTTCTTCTTTATTCAGCTTCTGTTCTACCCTCCATCATCCATGCAAGTTCTTTTTCCTACTTTATGGTCATATGTTAATCATTTCTCGTCATTAGAGTAACTTCTGCATTACATCCATCATTCATTCTTTACAGCATTACACGCTGCGTCGTGTCTGTTACTCAGCAGTTTGTCAGTCAGACTGTGTGATGTTTGTCCTTTAAAATGTGAAATCCTCCTCTCAGCATTTTGTGACAAAATTTGTTATTTAAAGGGTCATTTTCTGCATCACATACAGACTATAAGTGTTATAAATGACCAGTCTGGATAAACAGGAAAGAAAATAAATGCAATTTTATACCCCCATCATATTCTCCTCCATCTTTTATTTACACTTCCATCTGTGCACACACGCACACACGCACACACACGCACACACCTGCCAACAGAAGCAGCCCCGAGCACAGGAATGTGTTTTGGGATTTTATGACCATACTGTTTGGAGAGATAAAGTGAGATCAAGACTAAACATATATTAAAGTTTTTGAAGTGGTGCAGCTGTTGACGACTCATTTTAGTTTTTATCCATGTTTGGATGTCTAAATAATTCTCACAAACAACATCAACAAATCAAAATCCCATCAGACAGTCAAGGATATGATCACCTTGTGATTCACCAGTTTTCCTGCACTTGCACACACACACACACAAACACACATAACTGTCCCTGCTGTGAATCAAAATCATTACATTACACCCAATTGTCCATTCATCCATCATCCATCCATTAGTATTAGTATAAGTGATTCATCCATGTAATTGTGGTAATTCTTATATTATTGCCATTGTGATATCCATCTACCTAACCTTGCATCTGTTCATCCATCCGTCCTACCGTTAGTGAAAGTGAAATTGTCCAACCACTAATCATACATCTATTAATGCATATACCAGATATTCTGATATCCTTCAACTAATTTGGGTTCTGCGTACATTCATTCATTTATCTATGTGTGCATGCATCCACCCATTCGTATCTCTATCTTTCTATCCAAGCATGTATCCATTTATCCAGCTGTTCATTCATTAGTTTAAGTGATGCATTAATCCAACCATGCATTTGTCTTATAAATATCTATTAATACAGTCACCATTCTGATATCTGTACAAACACTATCTATCTAGCATTTATCCATCCATACATCTATTAATTCATGATGCATTCATCCTGTCACGCATTTGTTCAACTACAATACTAATCAATTTCATCATTCCTTCTGTTTATGTATTCAGCAGCTGAATATCCATTCACCTATTCTGGTGCCCACCTATACATTAGTGGAAGTAAATCATTCATCCAGCCTTGTAGTTATCCAACTAACAATTTAACCATCTATCTGTGCCTTTCACCGTTCTGAAATCCATCCCTCTATCATTTTATATATATCTGCGCAATATATGTATTCATCCATAAGTGTATGCATTTATTGAGTTGTCTAAGCACTATGCATTCACTATTCTGATATCCATCTGCCCATTTTGGCATCCATCCATCCATCTATGCATTCATCTACCCATCCATATATGCATTAGTGTATTACAGCCATACTATTGTGCAACCACCAATCTATCCAGCTTTACATCATTACCTTTATACCCCCTCCCTTCCTCCCTCCCTCTTTCTCTCTCCACATGCATTGCGATGTGGAAGGAAGTCTGAGGAGCACCTGGAGGTGTTGTATGAGAGTGGTACTTTTTGGTTTTATTATAACAATTAAACAAATTATAGAAGTGTAAAACAGGTAGTGTAAAATGGAGAAGTCTGAAACCATGCTTTCTTTGACTTTGAGGAACGGGAGGAGATGCATTGCTTCATATGATTAAATATGAGAATTAATCCACGTTGGGAATAATCAAGGCCGTGTCTTGGAGAGCAGGAGTATTTATTTAGCCTGTTATCAACACTGGTGATCATATTAGGAAGGTAAATGACTTTGGCACAGGCACAAACACAGCTGAGACTGGTTTCAGGATGTGTACTGTAGCATTTGTTTAGTGACGGTATTCGCATTGAACGTCATACAGAAAGCTGTGTAATTTATTATAACTACGTGTAAACTGGTAGCATAATGTGTTCTCTGTGGGATTAAAATAAGCAGAATGAGCTTCCCAGTTTCGTGTCAGATTCAAGGGCAATTGATAGCCCTTTTTTCCCCAACGTGGAACCGTCCTTATTCGTGAACCTAATTTTAATCCGGTCGGCTCATTTCTACCCTGCACAAACACAGCAAGAACATGCAAACTCCAAACAGAAATGTCCAGGGTTGTTTCACCTGGGAATTGAACCCGGGTCCTTCTTGCTGTGAGGCGACGGCACTACAACTGCACAACCATGCCATCCGGGAAAGCAAATTCAGTAAAAATAATAAATCTGGAAACCCAGCTGACTCTAATACGATTTACCATCTCACTTTGTCGAGTGATGTGAAGTGAACAGCTTTTCTCTCCCACTCACTCAAACCCCTAGCTGAAGAGTCAGCATGGGATCGGATTCGAGGGCTGTTTCTCTGGCCATGATTAAAATCAATAAATTACATAAGACAATTGAATTAACAGTTTCAATTTAAATTCAAAGCTGCAATTGTTCTTACTGTGTTTTATTGTATTCTAGGGTTCAGTTATGCAACAGTGAATTTTGGGGGCTTCTGTTTCATAGATAGTAAAATATTACACAGTCTTCTCCAGTATCTAGTCAGTACAAGATGCTTTACATTATGTCCCCTCCTGTTATGTCTTTTTTCTCAATTCACATAGTAGTTACATGAAAATGATCAGCAAGGGGTCCTCCAGCTTACTATCTCTTACACTGCCTCTGTTCCTTTTACTACCATATTTCCTTATGAAAATGTAAATCTATTTTTGTTAATGCCTCAGATATAAACACATCATCAATACGGAAATCCATCAATATGGCATGTCGTTGATATTTATATTCCCTTGTTCATCATCTCTTCAACTTAAACCTGGTGTCTCGTAACAGATCGTCTTTACAGAATCCTTAACCGTCTTAAAATCGATAGAAAATATTAGTGAAATGTAAGATGTGGAACAGAGAAGCTTTCATTCCTGTGCGGTCGCTGCTCGCTGCATATCCTGCGGGATTAGGCGTTAAGAGACATTCTACGTGTGACGCATGCCAAATGGCTGCCGAAGTTTATACACCCACAGAGAGACACAGAGAGAGAGAGAGAGAGAGAGCCTCAGCCTCGGCCCAGAAAGCCTCAGCCATTGACACATACCTGGCAGTTCTGCAGACAGATTGCACTTCATTCACATTGTCCAATTAAATCATTCACCTGTTCCCTGGCTTTATTTTTATTTTTTTAAATAAGTTATTTTGCATAAAAGTTACTGACGGTCATTTATTATTAATTATTATTGTTAATTACCCTTAAAAAAATGTATGCCCCCCCTCCAGACCCCCCCATATCATCAGATTTCAGTTCTTGTCCGACTGGAATGGAACCCAATGGGGCTTCGGTTGTTGTAGCTGAACCACAAAGGTTTTTTTTTTTGTTTTTTTAAGATGCTGTTCTGCTCACCATAAATAGCATGTATACAGTATTATATATACACTCACTGGCCACTTTATTAGGTACACCTTGCTAGTAAAATGTGGTGTTGGTCCACATTATTAGTCTCGTTTTTGTTACTTAATAATATTTTGTTTTGGATCCGGTTGCTGGCACTTGGTGTATGATCACGGATAAATCACTAGTTCTGAAACCATAAGCTTCATTTTCATTATGTTTTTGATATGTTCACTGCACAGCAAAAGGCAACCTTTATAACCTATGGATAATTGGATAGACTTTGACCACAGCTTCATGGTATGTTCCAGGAGTTTAGGAACCATCAAATAATATCCATCATCCATATGGAAGATTTGGTCACCATATCAAGTCTGTTTAGTGACTGTGTTCCTAATCCTGTGATTGTTCTGTGAAAATACAGTACATCTAAGATGTAATTTTATAACAATGTGAATGAATTAGGCAGATCCAGGCATTTTTCAGTGCTTGGGCTTGGAAAAAAAAACACCACAATGTTCCCTGACAATTTCCTTATTTTTACCTTGAGGCCACATTCTGGTTTAAGTCCAGCAGATTGTAAAAAGTCACGTGCCCTAATTAAGTGGATTTTAATTTTAGGAAGTCTTAATATGAGAGCAGCAGGAAACTGAGCAACGGTTATTCGCTTCATTATCCCAGAACCTAATGAGCGAGCCATTATCATACTTGTAAATACTGTTTTATAAAACACATTGATTTTTATTTTATCATTTAATTAAATTTACCAGCAGTGCATAGAACTGTCACCTCACAGCAACAAGGACGCGGGTTTGATCCCCAGGTGGGACGACTTGGAAAATTTCTCAGTGAAGTTTTCTTCTTCTCCCCGTGTTTGCTCAGGTTTTCGCCTGCATTCCAAACACATGCATGCTAGGTTAATTGTTTTTTCTAACATCGCCCTTATTGTGTGTGACTGGGTGTGCCCTACAACGAACTGGCGCCCTGTCTACAGTTGTTTCTGCTCTTGTGCCCAGAGTTGCCTGGTGGGCACGGGCTGGCCCATGATTGTGGATTGAAGTGTAAGAAAATGAATGATTGCAGTAATTACTTTAGCTTTCAATAGTTTTACATTTCAATGTTTTATATGCTTTAGAATTATTTCGAATAACTGCACCGCTCTCAGAGAGAAGACTGGACAGAATGGACAATTTACTAACCAAATTTGTCAATGGGAAAACAATTAATTGAAACGTACATAACAATGTGGTTCAAAGTCTCTTGAATCATATCGCAAATGATGTGGTTTACTTTCAATTATGGTTACTGACATGGTTGCTCACAATCTATCGGACTATGTTGTCAGCCAGTCTCAAACTCTCTTAGCAGCTCCATCCTGCTGTCAAATATTTACTTTCTGCATCAATATATTATAACCTCAAAGCTCATCAAGTGAATCCATGGATCTTCTCACATATAGCGCAGCTCAGAATCCCCACCCCAACCCTGTACAACTGTACAGTTTCAACAAACACGGCTTTATTTAGCAACGAGCTGTTCGTAAGAGAGAGTGATATATAATGTGCTGACATGAAGAGAGATGTGTAATTACATAGTGAAGCAAGGGCGATGTGGTGAAACTCAGCACGAAGACGTGTTAAACGGGGCATGGCTCTTTACAGTATGAAGGAGTATCTTGATAGGGGCTTTGATTAAATTTCTTTCTTTCCTGTTTTTCATTGGGACAGCCGCTTGTCAAAACATCTTATGATTTATTCATGCCCGGCTCAGACTCTGCTGTTAGCCATCGCTCGACTGTCTGACTGTGAGACAATATCAACAGACGTTTTTTTTCTCACACTCTCACTATTATCTGTCTGTAAGAAACTGCACAGAGGGTAGCGGTGCAGCCTCACAGCAAGAAGGACCCACTGGTTAAGACTTTGAGTGACTGATCGGTATTTGAGCCACTGACCACTGCTATGCAGACACTGCTGGACCCTTGAACTCTTTTGAATAAGAACGCCTGCCAACTGGCATAAATTTTCAAGTTTTTAGAATGTGGGAGGAAACCAGATCTCCCAGAGGATAGGACCCAGAAAATGTAGGGCATTTAGCTGGTGTTCAAATCCTACCACTGCTGAATTTGGAGTGCCCTTTGGACAATAAATTCTGCTAAATGTTGTAAGTGTTCTGGGCCCTTTCCTTTGGGTGCTTCACTTTCCTTCCACAGTCAAAAAACTTGAGTATTGATGTCTTCTAAATGTCTTGTGTGTGTGAATGTATACACATACAGGGGAGATAACACCCTGTCTTGAACCCTGCAGTGGCTTTTAGGTAGCGGTTTGAGATTGAGTGACAGTGGTCTGGCTATTAGCAAGCAGGCTAAGGCTGTAATGGCTGTAAGGTTGTAAGCAGGAACTGTATTACAGTGTAAAGGTCTGATTGTTGAGGCCACTCAAGATTGTTGGGAAGTGAGGAGTGTGTACTGGGCACTGTCATATTAATTGTTTTCTGTGATGCATTCTGGGAAATGTATTACAGAGTTGCAGTTGCAGCAAGAATGACCCAGGTTTGATTTGCGGGTCGGTCGTTTACATTCTTTCCACATGTTTTCGCTGTTCGTGTGTTTTCGCTTTTCATGTGTTCACTGGGCGCTGGTTTCCTCCCACTCATGTCCAAAGACATGCATCTTAGTTGAATAGGAGGGCTGTGTGCTATGTATATAACCATGAGTACAGAGGTAATATTTTTCCTGGTCATGAAATGACCACTGCTGCTGAAAATGAGATTAAAATATAAACAATGAGCATATGCTGTATGTAATATTATATATAATGTATATAGAATATATAGCATCCGAATGAAGATATTAACACCACTGTGTTCTAAGTAGAAACATACACCTGTACTATTTTTTGCATTCAAATCCATTTATTATTCATTAGCCGTTATCACACATAACCAGTCTAACTAATTGCTCATTTAGAAGCTGCTTTCCCGAACAGGTGTCACATCATTTAGCCTTTACGCTTGAAAAATGGTGACACTTTTCCCCTCATTAAATAATCATAAAACAGCTTTTTAATTTTCGACACTTTTCCCCCAAGGGCATCTCTATTGTCCCTATAGTGCTTTGAATATCCTTCACAATCGTGCAGTATCACTATAAATCATTATAAAAGTATATATTCTGGTTGACACGAGATGGAAATTATCCAAGAGAAAGAAATCCAGGGGATGACTTTGAAAAACTTTCTTTTCAAGACTTTATGGTCTGTAAATGCACTTAAAACCAGGCCAAGGCTCAGACATCACAACATCTGAGACAAGTCTGGTTTTTTTTTTTTTTAAGTATGAAACAAAACATTCAGGACATTTTTATAATCCTCTAGTGTCCAGATTTTGGCCTTCGTGCTTTATTTAGCCAACCGGTTGAGAGCTGATTTGCATCGCTGACCTGAAGAGCAAGTGAAAGAACAAAATGAGGAATTATGAATGGTTTTCAGATCAGAGAAAAGAGTAAAACAGTAAAAATAACAAACAATAAAATAAATTCATATAAATATCTGATCTGTCTTATAAAGATTATTATTGAATAACTCTAAATATACACTGTTCAAAAAAAATAATAAAGGGAATGCTAAAATAACGTGCTAGATTCTAGTGAATGAAATATTCCAGTTGAAAAGCATAATTCATGTTGAGAACAAAATAACATCAAATGATCAATGTAAATTAAAATTACTTTCTAATAGATTAGGAATTGTGCTCAAAATAAAAGTAGAAAATCACATTACAGGCTGATAAAATGAGGTTCAATAGTTTGCGTGTGTTGTCTCCATGTGCCTAAATGACCTCCCTACAATGTTTGGGCATGCTCCTGATGCGGTGGGTGTTCTGAGGGATTGCCTTACAGACCTGAATTAAAGCATCAGTCAACTCCTGGACAGTTTGTGGTGCAAAATGGTGTTGGTGGATGGAACTAGACATGATGTCCCAGATATGCTTAATTGGATTCAAGTATGGGGAACGGGCAGGCCAGTCCAAGGCATCTGTTTATTCATAATACAGAAACTGTTGACAAGCTCTAGCAACATGAGGCCTGGCATTGCCATGCATCAGAAGGAACCTAGGGCCCACTGCACCTTTCATGGGCTCAGTGGCAGTTAGGGTACCTCTGGATGGCAAATGAAGGGCTTCCCACACCATTATAGACCCACTGGCCATACTGGTCATACCGGGATGTTGCAGTCAACAGAATGTTCTATTGGCAAATCTGCAAATCTTTATCTTTTCTGCCAAATGTCAGTTGCCCTGCACTGTTTTAGGCAGTAAGCCTCATACCACCCTTATAGAGTCTTTTTTTGACTCTTTTTGATGTGTCATTGGTCCTCCTGTTCCATCTTACACAAAGGAGGATGGTCCTGCTAAGGGTCCTGCTGAGACAGCCCCTCTCCACATCTCCTGGTGTACTGACCTGTCTCCTGGTATCTCCTCCATGCTCTGGACACTAATGACAGACACAGCAAGCATTCTTGCCACAGCCCACATTGATGTGCCATCCTGCATGAGCTGCACTACCTGTGCAATGTATGTTGTAGACTCTGCCTCATTCTGCTTCTAGTGGTGAGAGCACTGACACATTGCAAAAGTCACCAAAACTGAGAACAGAGAAATGGTCTATGATCAACACCTGCATAACCACTCCTTTATAGGGGTTTTCTTGCTAATTGCCTTGCATTTGTACCTGTTGTCTGTTGTATGTGGTCAACAGCAGGTGAAATTGGTTCGCAATCAGTGTTGCTTCCTAACTGGACAGGTTTATTTCACAGAAGTGTGATTGAGTTAATTTATGTTGTTTAAATGTTTTCTTTATTTTTTTGAACAGTGTAGTAAAATCACTCAGTTCAAACTAAACTGATTGTGTGTCTGTTTGTTATCGTGTGCTATTTCTCTAAATCTCAGCAATATAATATTTTTACTATATCATATATTTAGTCTTGCTCATGTGACACAAAAAACTAGTCAGTACCTCTGCTTCACTGAAGGGGGGCGTGTGTGTGTGTGAGCCATTGAGTTTATACTTGCAGGAGATAGATATTTACTTCATTGTACTGTATGAGTATTGAACGAGTATCATAGGAGTATTTTATGAGTATTGAATAAGGACTTTTTATTTTTTATTGCCTTTCAGCTTTGTATTGAACCTGGGTCCTTCTTGTGCGGTGAGAGCACTTCCATTGAATGAGCATGATTTGTGGAAATGTGATGGTAAATTTGGAACATATGGGGGTGCTGAAAAAATTTACTTTTAAACCAGTGGCCAAATACATACTTTATCTACATACTATATGGGTGTATGTGATATGAAACATATTCTTTTATTATTGTATAAGCAGTCAATGAAAGTGTACATTTGAGTTAGTTTTATTAATATATATATTTACAATGTATATACAGGGGTTAGACAATGAAACTGAAACACTTGTCATTTTAGTGTGGGAGGTTTCATGGCTAAATTGGACAA
>JAOUQT010047549.1:0-21203 GCA_025769995.1 Xyliphius kryptos
TTTTTTTTTTTTTTTTTTTTTTTTTTTTTTTTTTTTTTTTTTTTTTTTAGCATTCATTCATGTTTTTCCAATTTGGCAACTCATATGCACCAACATCTGCTACGAACTTCAGCCAAAATCCAAAAACACTGAACGCCATTTCCGCTTTAGAAACTAAAGTAAGCAGCATTATTCAGTTGGACATCCCTCTGTTCTTTTGCCCTTTTATTGCTTAACTGTGGTGAGACATCACAGCAGTCCTTAAAGGGTTAAATCACTACAGCTCAACTTTTTAGGCCTTTCAGCCTCTAAACCTTGTAAAAGTATAAAATCTAAACTGATTTAGCATACATGCACTGGCTGAACCTTAAGGGAGTAGGGTTTGCATGTCAGGAACACCTAAGATGTGTCTTAAAAGACAGAACATACTTGTGAAACACAACATTTATCAGGACCTTTGGGAAACTGTGCTTTAGATACTGGACAATTTGTTTAAAAGATTCCCTTTTAAGTAAAAAATGACACTATTGCACACCTCTGACCGCTTCATATCCGTATCAATACATGATATACAGTATATTATTATAATCTGCGTTCTGTTATTCGGCCAGTAGTAAACAGTCGGAAGTCTCTACAGAATCTTTACATGTAGAGTAATCTAGGTGATCTACAAACAAGCACTCTATGTGCGGTCCATCTATTGGTCACGCCTGTTCTAATGTATCTGCTTAATTTAATTTACAACGAGGAATTCCCACCTAAAATCAAACTCAGGAGAAAGGTGAAGAAATAAAAATATCTAATCGATCAACAGTCTGTTTTCATAAAGTCTAGCGCTGTAGCATCATTCCGGGTAAGTAATACTATGGTGAAGCACAAAAAATCTGTTCATAATTACATGACTCGTCGTTCAAAACGACATTCAAATGGAGTCAAGGGCCTCTGTTGGGCAGTTCTTGGCTGAAGAAAAATATCCAAACATAAGAAAATGTTTTTTGGATTAACCTATTTATGTGAATTAGCCTTTTACCCAGATATCAGTCCACCTTTATTGATATGAAAGTGCAAATCATCCGAATAATTATGTTTTTCATGAATTGCCTTGTATTGTTAATAATGTTGACATGATGTGTGTAAAAATGGGTAAATATTAAAGCTAGGTAGATCACAATGACCTGTCCACTGGAAAAAGTAGGCCAAAAAAGTGTGGGCACACCTGGATTAGAGGATGAAGAGAGTAAAGAGGACTAACAAACTACATACAGTCTGTAATTGTAGATCTACAAACTGCAACTATATGTTGTAAAACTAAATAGACATGAGAGGCCCTTAAGTGCATTTAATAAAACATGCTTGGAACAGGAAGTCTGATTGACATAAGGGGTAATCAGACCCAAAGAAGACATAGATGGTAATAATTTATAAATAATCATCATTCAAACCCCACAAACAAATAATTGGGTGCATTAAATCACCTGAACATAGAGCTCTTGCAGTTCAGTCTGGAACTTCTTAGGATCTGTAGTTATAGTGACCGGGCCGATCTCTAAAGAAACAAGAAAGGGAAAACAAATTACAATAAAGAATGAAGAAAGCCAAATTGCACAATCACACTTGTGACTCCAGCTTGTGATTAAAAATAATTTTTCTTGTTGAAATTACACAAATATTTAACTTGGCAAACAAAAGAGGATATCCAGTCTTGGAGTTGCTGCTTGAATTGGTGTGACAGCGAACTTCCTTCGAAGGACCTGGGTTTTATTTATCTCCACAGACACATGTCTACACAACTCCACGAATGGAATGTTGCATTTCTATATACACACGCCGCAATGTCATTAATCAAACATGCCAACAGCCATGTGCACATCCTTTTCTCCCACTCGGCTTTTGACATAAGAAATCATTTATTTACAGAAAAATACAAAGCACCAAGTTTGTTGTTCACACAAACAGACACACATACACTGTATGGAGGCAACTTAGAGTTTACATTAAATCCATATTTTTGACCTTGGGGGGGAAAAAACTGGAGAACTCGAAGAATACGGACACAGGGACACCATGGAAACACCACCCAGATTGGGAAACATGAGGCAAACGTGCTAACCACTAAGCCACCATATTTTAATTATTGCTAAAAAAATCTACATTCCTGCAAAGAAGCAAGTTTAACATTCTGGAATGGCCATCTCAGTCCGCAGACCTGAATATTATTGAAAAATCGGTGGTGTGGTTTAAAGCTGAGTCAACTGGAGATGTTTTGTAAAAAAATTTTTAAAAGGTCCAAAATACATTCAAACAGAATCCAGGCTCTCATTGAAAGCTATAGGATGTGCTTAGCGGCTGTTATTTCTGCAAAAGGAGGATTTTACTAAATATGTCAATTTTCTATTGGGGTGCCCACATTTATGTACCTGCCAAATTTTGTTTACTTAATCATTAGACACTTTGTTAGTCCTACTTTTAAATCAACTTCATTTCACTTCACCAATAACACTGCGTTTGTCTGGCATATAATAAAATCAGGGGTGCACAAACTTTTTCATACCACTGTATGATCTTAACAAGTCCATTTATTTATGTAAAATTTAAATTAATGAATGTAGATAAAGCTGTGGAGCTCTGGGTAAACTGTTAAGATGATGATCTGGGATAGGCAGTGCTAGCATTTCCCCTTTTTAACCAGATCACCATTATTATAGTGTGGTGCTGAAATGCTGCTGTTCCAGGGAGCCCTCGTTACTAAGTAAGCTGGAGTGTCTGCCACTTTTAGTTCTGTAGTCAGTAGTGCCGGAGTCACATGCTGCACGGTATTTATTTTTTTCTGCTACTTACAGTGTCTTAACTCTTCTAACTTGTAAGTCGCTTTGGATAAAAGCGTCAGCTAAATGGCTAAATGTACTGGAGATCAAAGGGACTCCATTGAACTTATTCAAATAAACTTTTGTAGACATAAAACAGTTGGTTCTGATGGACTGAAGCAGATTTCGATTGGCCCAGCAGGTTGGCAGTTGTGCCAGGATGTTAAGAACGAGATTTTTTAAAAAACAGAATTATTTGACTGACCTGAATCAGTTTATCTATTGTTAATTTAAGACACACCCAGAAATTTTGAAGGACATGGGCTTACACTGTTAAAGCTGCCACGGCCACTCAAGGAGGATTAGCCACTCTTCACAAGTTTGTTCCTTTACAAATTTTTTTTTTTTTTTTAAATGCAAGGGAGTTTTGTCGCTGTCATTTTGGCCTTCAGGGCTCGGAACAATGAATGCACTATGTAGAAAGCACAATATACACTCCTGTAGTTAGAGCTTTACAATGCTAAAAGTGGAAATTGGCGCAAGGGACAAACATTTTCGAGCAGGGAGTTTTTAAATGAAATAGGCTGTAAAAAAAAAGGACTCAGTAATGAGTAGCTCCAATATTCTTGTTGATCACATCAAACAATCAGGGGCTAGTAAGAACGTTGCTCCAAGTGTTGAGAATGGCTTCACCATGGGCATCCACTATCTGGATCTAAAGTCCAATTTTGTAAACTTTCCCATGCCGTCTAATGATGTTATTCTCCTGGAAGAAGTCCTTGTTGGGTGGGCATTGTGAACTGCAGCATTGTCCAGTTGAAAAACCCAGTCATTATCACAGATGAGGGCCCCTTAGTCATGAGGGATGCCCACTGCAACATCTCCACATAGCCAGCTGCTGTTTCAAACCCCTGCACAACCTGAAACTCCATTGTTCCACTGAAGGAAACCGCACCCCAAATCATGATGGCAGTGATGGCACGTTATGAGAGGCCTTGCTAATTCAAGTCAACAATCCGACCACGGTCAGTCAGTGAGATTTTTTGCTTTTGCCATCAGGAGATCTTGACAGTGTAAATACTTGACAGAAAATGAAATGAAATCCAATTTATTTATTTAAACACTATGGTCTTAAACTTTTAATAAGCTGAAAGAAATCATGTTTGAGTGTAAATGCAGTTTTCAAAAAATTTGATGCTTATAAGTTTGTGTCTCTTTCGCCGATTTCTTCTTTTAGCATTACGGCGCTCTTCTTAAAACCTTCTTAAGATCCAATAGTGCAAAATATAATTTCTTTGCAATTTTTTAACTGGTCTTAAGATTTTGATCAGGAGTGATAGATAAAAAAACTTAAACTTAGAATGTACAAATAAACATTTAAAAAGAGTATAATTTGCTGGTTATGTTTAACAGAAAGTTCTCTTCATTCAGTGGTATTAACATCTAACTTCATAAAAATGTTCTCCAGAATCTTTTGCTTTAAAGACATGAGCTTCGTGACATCTGGATATTTACAGTTCTCTTGTCAGATTGTGCAACAAAAACAATGGTAAAAACATGATGCTACAAAAATCCTAGTCACGATGATTCCAACTGGAGCACAGCAGCGGAAAAAGCATGTAGCCTCTAGGCCTCAATCAAGCTCACTGTTCATTCAATTATTTATTTTGTGATTATTAAAGAAGAACCTTGTTGTTAGTGCAGTTAAAAAAACAATTAATTTTAAAGAAATATATAAACCTCTTGTTTCTACACTTACTCATCTGACCATGTAGATGCATTTTGTAGGTTCTACATTTACAGATTGCTGTCCAAAATGGTTCTCTGCCAACTTAACGCAGTTTTTCAACAGTCAGGGCCCCTAAATAACAGGTATTATGCAGGAAGTGGACCATTTTCAGCACTGCGGTGACTCTGGTGTGTTAAAGAGTGCTGTTAAAGGTTTTAGACACCTATGTCTCAATGCCGGACTTGAGCATTAGTTAGTGACTGATGATTTTGGCTGCATCTATTTAGTAAGTAATCATTACTAAAACAATATCTGACCACTAGAGTCCACACAATATTAGAAATGCCATTGCTGTCTGATCCACCAGCATGAGGATTATTGAGGTTTTAGGGTATTAAAACCTGTTGTTTCCCATCAAAGCAGTAATATACTGCGATTACAGCTTTTTCATTTGTCAGAATTTGGAGCCATCATTAAGTATATCTGTGAAGGGAGCTCAGCTGAGGCTTAAAGGCATCTGAATCTTGTTAACAATGTTCTCATCTCCTGTTTACCTCACTTTAGTTTTCTACGACGAGCAAAAGACATTACAGCTCAGGTATGCTGTCTCGAACATTAAGCCTTCATAATGACCGCAAGCTCTGGTCTGAACACCGCTTCCTTTTTGTGTAGCCAAAAGTCAGTAGTTGCTTTTCCTCAGTTTGCTTTGTTCTGTCTTCTAACGAGCTGTGAAACTTTTCAGAACTAATCGCTTTCCAAAGCTATTGCGAGCCGAGAGATGAGTGATTCAGTCATTGCAGCTGTTTGGCTGCATAAAGTTTGCATGAGGAAAAAAAAGCGGGAATTCTATTGATGCACAAAACCACACTCCCGAACAGTGTTTTTTCCAGAAGGTAAAATTAGAACTAAAATTAATTACATGAGGAATCTGAAAATGGTGAAATGGCCAGAACTTAACACTGCTAAACGTACGAGGTTTAGAATTTCTCTTTTGAAAAATAACTGATTTTTAATCAGAGTAAGATTTATGATCCTGTCAGCGCTTAGTTGTGTGCTGGGTATTAGGTGAACACACTGCGGTAGATTTGTACAAATGAAAATGAGGTCAAATGTAATACTGAAGAGCTATATTTTGCCTATAATCAATCACTGACACTAATCTTTTATGCATAAATCATTTAAGAATTATGCATCAGGTTTGCTTGATTACACAGTCAAGGTATGTGGTATGGGTTTGGGGGCAAAGTCCTTTAACTTAGGATTTTGTATGTTCTACTCCTGTCAGCATGAAAAACTAAAAGATACAAAATTGCCTCTCGGTTGTCTGCTTTGTGATGGACTGCTCAGGCAGTTTTCCCACCTTTTGTATAGCAACCTCCACCAATCCAAAAAATTATTTCCAGTTTAGAAACTGAATAAACTAATGTTTCTGATTTAGTGCCATGAAAGCGGCAATGAAATGAAATCAACCGACAAACTGAAGCACAGCTGTGATTTATGTATCCAGTAACTTTAAATGCATGTAGGCACTGTATATATACAGTTAGTATGAAAGCATTCATATTAAAGTGAATGGGCTAAGGCTGCAGTAAAAGACATTAAAAAGGTTTGTGAGTCTATAAAGACAAACTACAAATTAAAATATCCATTTAAAATCACAAGGTCCTCATAAAGACAAAAAAAAAAAAGAAGAATTTATGAAGCACATTTGCAACTCTCACAGGCTACTTATGTTACAAAGCCTGTTTAACTGTAGCATGACTGTCTAATTTCACCTTCATCTATAATGTTCAGAGATTTTAAATCTTTTGTAAAAAACTAAATACTTAACAACATGCATACGTTTTGACAGATTTTTAGTTTGGCATGAAAATATAGAGGCTAATACTTAAATATCCAGTTTTGTTACAGATACTGAACCAGTAACAATAATAAAGTGAGGGCTAAAAAGCAATTGTTTTTGAAAGAGGGATATCTTTGGTTTATATATTTAAAATGAATGTATTACTATAAAGTGATGTTTGTGGCAATTAAAATTCTAAAATGAATATAGTACAAGTTGTGACTACGTTGTCTATCCGGTTGCTTTCTTACGTGAATTTATCAATAGATTTTCCAAGTTTCAGCTTTTTAGGTACTCAAAAGGACCCTAATCCTTCCGAGGTTCAATAGTGATAGCATTATGAACCATCAAAATTAAGAATGTGAGAAGCAGTTTGTTTTTTCAAAGGCATGATAAAAAAATTGGGTAGCACGGTGGCTTAGTGGTTAGCACGATCGCCTTTCAGTTTCCATGTTCTTCCCGTGTCTGCATGGGTTTTCTCCAGGTTCCCCCACAGTCAAAACACATGGATTCGAGGTGAATTGACTGCTCTAAATTTCCCCATATAGTCTGTGTGTTTCCAACGATAGACTGGCACACTGTCCTGGGTGTTTTTGCTCAGTGTCTTAAACGTTCTCCCCTTATTGGGTTTGAGTTTCAGATTTGTAGGTACATGATGGAGAATCAAAATGCAAAATGTCAGCCTTGTAGGTACTCGGGAAGTGAAAGAATTACTGATGAGTGAGTGAGAGCGTTAGCATTTATAGGTATATGAATATATCACTTTTACAATAGTGCATTGTGTTAAAAAGCAGCTTTGAAGTTTTCTTGATATGAAACCACAAAGAAAAAGCTTAAGTGGTAGTAAAAAGCAAAAACTTTCTTGTATTGGTCTTGTTTTTATATGAAGAAACCTTGTGAGGACCAAGGTTCGGGAAAAAAATAAAAATCATCTTCCTATAGCAGTCCTCAAGCGTATCCAACCCTGAGCATCGAAATTGACAAGACATCTTATATGTCTACATTCCATTATCTATCTCCAATTCAGATTAAGATTTGACCAAAGTAGAGTCTTGGGAAGTCTTTTTTGGCAAAAAGAAAAAAAGGAAGGAGAAAAAAAAAAAAAAAAAAAAAAAATCTGACTGTACCAATATCAGCTTGTATTTTTGCACACCAGGCTTATATAAATAGTTAAGACAAGGAGACATGAAACCACATGGAACACAGAATTTATATTGATTTTGCAAAAAATAGACTTAAAAAAAGGTCACATTTATTAGTAAAAAAAGATCAGTGAAAAAGTGGAATCCACAAAATCAGCTTTAACATGTGATGTTTTCAAAGCAACGTGACTCAATACTGACGTACAATGTTAGTTTGCTATTTGAATGCGAACACAAGAGGAACCTGGTGTGTTTTAAGGATTGGCTTAATAAACAGTGCAAAGTATTTACTGCAAATCCGGTTGTTGTAATCTGATGTAATGCTGCATGACTTAATGTTCCTCCATGGATCAGCTCCACATTTAAACGATTACAGAGGAGCTAATGTGAAGGAACACACTTGGCAGTAAACTAGCTCAAGTCAAACTTTGCTCTGAACATTAACAAACACTCGGCTGCAAAAACGTTACAGAAGGAGGCTGATTTAAAGAGCGCAAACTGGACCAGCAAAAGCAGTGGAATCTGGGAATCTGCAATATATTCAGAGATTTGGGGGTATAGAAGCAGTTAAATAGTAGTAAAGTGTAATGCATTTTTTTCAGGGTAATGAAGTTGACAAAAAACATCCTTATTAAAACTTAAAACTACATTTGTAAGTATTATAAAGTCATGATTCAGAACATGATTCTGACATATACAGATTTGGAATTCATGACTGTACCCAAACTGTGACACACCCACATAATAACAAAGGCAAAATAACAAATGCCTCTTATTTATTTTGTTTTTAATTAGAATTACATATAACATTGATATTTTCAAATGGTAAAGAAAGTTTAATATTCTCCACACAGAATATACGCTCACCGTTCACTTTGTTAGGTGCACATTCTTGTTAATATCTATTAATCAGTTCCTCTTATAATATACAGTTGTTGCACTCACTATTTTATTAGATTGTAGTCCATCGGTCTTACTACATACTTTGAGCCTCCTCTTGACTCTGTTGTTAAATAATGAGGACCCTCACACAACTACCACTTTAAATCATTCTTGATGAAGGTTCATTTACAGACACTGATGTGTTTGTGGTGTATTATTTAGCGTGTGCTGTGTTCGTACCAATACTGCACACAATAGCACCATCACCATGTAGTGCTAAGAATCACCCATCACTAATAAGTCATCATCTGTGGTGGTCTTGACCACAAGTATGTAGAAAAACAGATGGACTATGGTAAAACTTGGAAATTAGAACAGATAAATGGACAGTGAGTGTATAAACATGGAGCTGTAGCTATTACAAGAGTTGGTATTTTATCCGCATCAGTGGTCTCAACTTTCAGTGTTCTGCAACTTTCAGTATTTAAGTTGTTGGACCTTACACTATGAATGCACTCAAATTTTCTGCAGCTAAAAAAAGAATACCAAGTGCTGCTTATTGGCTCAAAATCCACCCTTGCAAACATTTTTGATTTTACACTCAACTTTGATGGAGCGGTTGTGAAATCGTTCACAGTGGTTCACAACCTTGGAGTTTATTTGGATTCCTCCCTTACCTTCGTACCCAACATTGTCAAATGTTGTTGTTTTTTTTTTTTTCCATTTGTGCAATATTGCTCGCCCAATATTGTGCACTGTAATGTCTGACAAAAATGCTGAAATTCTGGTTCACGCCTTCATCTCGCCCCGTTTTGACTGCTGCTTGGGTTCTCACCGACACTAAAATATCAGCTCACATCATCATGCTACCCCACCGAGACATTCGTAGAGGATTAAGCAGAAGATTATATATATATATTCTTAGTATAAAATAGTCAAATTTGACCCGAGCTGTGTAAATATCTGCATGACTGATCGTTATTTTATGGTTTAAGTACAAAAACAACCGTTTTTTTAACATTGATTAGTTTAAATGATGGCATTAAGTCACCAATAGTTCGTATAAGTTACTTTATACTGAAGTTATATTAAAAATAAGTATAATTAGACTTGATATTTTTGCTAATATATACTAAAAAAATATTAAAAGTGCCATTATTTATATAATTTTGACATCTTTTGTCCTCAACATGCTTTCTGTTTGGGCAATTATTTCTTACTTTATCTGTCTGGGGATTTGTTTCTCCCTTTTATTATTTCTTCCCATCCACAAAATAACGGGACAACTAATCGAAGTTCATGTCTGAAATCATGTTAAAGTTTGTTTTTACTGCTGATTGTTGTTGATGGGCAACTACTTTGATAAATACAACACATCAAACCACCAATTTCCCTGTAGTTAATTCAATTGCTTCAAGATTTTGCTTTCACAAACAATGAGTCCTTTGTAGGAAAATGAAAAATCTGCCTTTTCACTCTCTCACTTTACTCTTACCAAAGGTTACTTCTCAAATCTTGCACAATAACTCCCTGCTTTAAAAATAAAACCCATACACATTCAGATATTTAAACCATATTTATAGCAAGACCAGAAATATCAGTAAATGAGACTGAGTAATCCCTCGTTCTTAAAAAGCAACCAATCCAGTATATAGTCATTTAGTTTATGCTTTTAAATGTGAAGCACGGAACATTGAGTTTAATGTCGGACATACACATGCTTAACAGTTGCTCTAGCTAACACTGACACACCTCGTAAAGTGAGGCTGGTTAAAGACCTCCCACTGTGTACAGCCACCAATCCCATACTGCACTTTGTCTGCGGTAAAGGGAACTCGTTTGGATCAGCTACCTACTGAGAAGCATTGTGCCTGTGGGCATGACACAGAACCGTGAATCACAGAACTTACTTTCATTAGATTATGTGAGAGAGAAATACCATGGTGCCCAAAAAACAATGGTGTTCGGATGTTCTTGTGAGCAAAAAAAAATCTATGTGAAATCAGTACAAGGGTAGGGTCAGGGCCACACCTTTGGGGACCTTGCTTTGCTCATTAAGGTTCTGTCTTGCTGGAACAGTAAAAGGCCTTCCCCAAACTAAAATCATGTAATTGTCCAAATTTATAGAACTGTAGAAGTAAGAATGAATTCTACATCCATTACTTGTTTTCAGTTGTCTGTTACTTGCAGAATATCTACCCAGCCTTACTGTAGACTGCAAGTAAAGTTTGCATTTCGGTGGGTGAGGTTGGACATTTAAAGCACTCATTAGTAAGTTTTAAACCATTAAGTATGACCATTGTCATATCTGTGACTAAATATGAACTGGATCAAAACTGACAAATTCAACTGCCACAACCTGCATTTATTAACCAACCAGTAGGAATGTAGAATAACAAACTAATGAACGAGGCACCATAACGGTGCAAAAAAGGTGACACACAGTTGACCTTTTATTACTGTTTTATTGTGAGTGGTTCAGAGATTCAGTAGGGCTTATCACCTCACAGTCTGTGTATGTCAGGATTGATGTCATACCCTAGTTTATTGGATCCATGCCTCGCAGTAAAACATGTAAAAAAACACGCGACATGTTAAACTCTCTCAGACTGCAGGTTTAAAGGAGTGTTGCCAAACCACCAAAGAGAAGTGCCAATTAGGCCTCTTGGGTTCTGTAACATGGAATTCAATGTCATTGCTGGAAACTGTGATGCCCTGTCAAGGGTGAAAACAATGCTTTTCTGTCATGTGTTGAACGTAAAAGGTTTTTATTTACACGTCATATGATGTTGCCAATTATGTTGCTGGCCTTTGCCTCATATATATATAACCAAAGTATTCATTTAAAAAAATAAAGTTCAATGTAGGGTACGGGGACAAAGGTCAAAAGAACAAATAGTACCAGTGTCTGCCACTATGTGTTTTAATGAGAAAACTTGCCTGTTAGTGCTGACAACTGCTAAAACCAAAGTCTTACTCAGGATAAACCCCAGGGGCCCACAAACCCCCACTGAATGCTTCCAATTTCACACAACATAATTGGCTTAGCTGAACCTGGTTGTATCCATCAGGCTGAAGGTTAAATGGGCTATCCGGTGAAATCATTATGTGTGATGACACCTCATAATGCCATAAAATACAGATTCTCACTTTGATATACAGTGATATAATGGCATTTGGGCTGCTCAAAGCTTTATAACATTATGCCCTCATTCTGGCCCAAAAACAATGTGTGCTTCTGGACAGCGGCTACGTTCAAAGCCAGATCTGTGAGAGGTAACATCTGTGAGGTAATGCTGTAACATCTAAAGAATGATCTGTAATCATAAAACTGAAAGAACAGGGTAATGGGCAGGAATGCTCTGTTATTTGGGCTCATTGAGGTCAACGCTTCAGTCGGCCTGCTCTAAACTGCACCTCTGGTGTGGTTTCTGCATAGTGAATAACACAATGGATGTCACCCAAATTGGAGGTTTGTCTTGTTGCTAAGACTCGTAATCACAGAAAGGATGTCATGAAATAAGACTGTTCTCAGACCATCCATGAATGACGTGAGTATGTGACCTCAGGATCAGTGAATATCTGAAAGATGCTGTAAAATCTCTGTTGGTTGCTGTGCCTGAATTTTTTAGTAAATGTATTAGAGTAAAACAAAAGCAGGGCATTTAAAGTCTGAGATAAACATCAGTTGTGTGTAAGCACATTTACAACATGGACAAAAGGATTTGGACACCAACACACGTACAGAAGCTTTTATGGCATTCTATGTTGGTCTTTATAAAGGAAGTTCCACAAGGGACGGGATGTTTGCACATTATTGTATTTTGTTATTATCATAATTCTTGTGTTTTAATATACTACTTGCATTTTTGGCAAGAAGCAAAGTGAAAATTTCAGTGTACAAGGAAACCCGATTTTCTCATTATGCAAATGACAATAAATTCTTTGGTGTTCACCCTTCAGCCCTTTGGTGTTTGAATCCTGATCTGGATGGAGTTTTCATGCTCTCCCTGTGTCTGTGGGTTTTCCGGTTTCCTACCACAGTCCAAAAACACGGATTCAAGGTGATTAGGTGGTCTGTGTGTGTGAGAGAGAGAGTCAGATTGGCACCCTTTCCTGGGTGAATCTGGCCAACGCCCGAAATGTTCTCCCCAGGATGGACATGGGCAACCCAATTTCCACCCCAACCCTAGTAGATGATTTGGTGGAAGATAATGGATGGATGAATGGAATGAATGGATGACTTTTAAATTAGCTCACAAACTACCTTTTTTAGTTAATGTTTTTAGCTTTTTGGACTGGTTTTATGACAGTAGGACTCTCCAGTAATCTGTATCTGTAATAATTTCATAAAGTTGAATGATTTTGTTTTGTGCAGAGAAGCTTGACTGGTCCAGACATAACCCTGTTCTAAGACTCATTACCAACGCCTTTGAGATAAACATGAACAGAGATTTTGAATCAGACTGTCTCTTCCAGGATCAGTGTCTTACAGCACTAATGCTGAATGGAAAGAAAGTTCATCCATCCAGTTGGATGGTCTTCAGGATACATGTTGCTATGCTTTTGGACACATGACACTGGAGCTCCACGCACTTTTGCATGTGGTTAGGGTGTTGGGCTTTCAATTTGTAGGTTGTGGGTTAAATTCTCAGGTCCTCTGACGTTACCAATGTGGGTCCTTGAGCAAGACACCAAACCCTCATTGCTTCAGAGGGGTGTATCAACCCTGTACTCTGACCCCAACCATCAAGTTGAGATAAGCCTTATAAGCCACAGTGGATAAAAGCATCTGCTGAATTATCAAATGTAAATGGACATATCCACATTTGTACACATTACACTGGAAGTCCAAAAATTTATATATAAGAAGATGAAAACTCTCACAAGCCATCTTCATTACAAAGTACGGAGGAGAAAATGCTTTAAATCACAGATAAGTTATGTTATAAGAAAAATAAATGTGACCATTTGTAGTTTCATGTTTTAGGAGGTGAAAGAGAACAGGGGAACCCAGTGAAACAGCACACCGACATGGAAAACCACATATGGAGGATGTAAACGTATTAACTAAAAATATGGAATTTGACCGGGTTGCTTAAACTCTTCCAGAGTGTTGCATCATAAACTTATTTCCTATAAACACCATAAATCCTAGTAGCACATATAAAGCGTTTCCTCTGGTTAAGTCCGACTGTGACCCCTATGAAGATTCAACATCTGACAAATGTTATCTAACAAAAGTAAAATCCCTGCCTTGTGGTTTAACGCTCATGTTCACAAATCAGATTTGTCCGATGTGACCATTTAAATATTTTGATATGAAAAGTATATCCTACATACGCCTTACATATTTCGTTTTTATTAAATGCGTTTATTGGCTCAGATCACTTGGCACAGGTCTTGTAACTCATAAAACATAACAGCAATAACAGCACACAGGCTATTTTTTATGTTACCATTCAGCAGAAACAGCCAACCTGTCGAGACACATGGTTTTCATTTGTGTTACAATATGCAGTCATAGCCACGATCTCTGCACAAGTTAAAAATGTCATAATGTCATCCCAAATATAATGCTGGAAGGGTAAAGGAAAGGGTGCACAATCTAATAAAAACTGTCCAGCAAATATGTTAAAGCATCCTCTATGAAATAGAACAGTTTATGGTTATAGTTATAATTTTATAGTTCAAGAAGATTCCAAAAAATTATTTCCTTAATTAAAATCTTGACAAATTCATAAATTACATAGACAAATGTATTCTTTAAACTAGCATAATTTTTATGCTTCGCGATGGTGGATAACTTGATAAGTTGAAAGTAATTGTTTTTGAATAAGTGATGGCTTAAGAGTTTATAGATTTGAAATGAATAAATTATCATAGTGTGCGGTTTGTAGCATTATATTTGGCCGTTTAGCGGACGCTTTTATCCAAAGCGATTTACAAGTATCCCACTTTATATTTGGGGTTAGTTGCATACAGAATCCACATTGGAAACTTCAGTGGACCTGGGATTTAAACCCACCCTAAGATCGCTAGCCCAACACCCAATCCACTAAACTACCACTTAGTATTAAAATATTCACAAAACCCCCAATCCAATTCAGGTGCTGCATTCAATGGCACTATCAAAGAAACAATCCAACAAAGGAAAACAAGAACCGGGTAATTTTTCCAGAGACACGGTAGGTAATCACTGTGCCAATTTCAGCCTTGTAGGTACTCGGAAAGACCCTGTTATGACACAGAATGTGTCTTGCGTTAAATTGCAATAACGAACAAACTAAGCAAATACATAAATCTTTGGGCACACCCTCTCACACACAAACACACTACAATGTGTAGACTATTAAATTTACTGTATGTTTTTGGACTGCAGGAGAAAACCGGAGAACCCGGAAGAAACCCTCAAGGACACAGGGAGAACATGGATACTCTACCCATGGATTAATTATATTGTAATGCATTATGTCACATTGGGTTATAAAGCTTTATGTAATAACACTTGTGGGAGTATGAAGGTCTATGTACATTAACAGAGGCTTATGGCAAATGTTATATAGCCTTATAAATGTGTTAATAATGCTTTATGAATATCAGATTTATTTCAGTTACCATCGCTTTTTACACTTTTATAGTTAATATATTTTTTCTAGTTGTTAAATATGGACACCTGAGTTCTTAACAATCTGTACACGGCTGTCCTACACGGTTGACGCTCTCCAGCTGCTCAAGGAGAATGAGACCTCCACTGAACCGTGGTCCATTCAAGGTTTCTTCCTAAAAACATTGCCACTGTCGTTTCGGATAGCTCTTTGGGGGTCATAACACTAACGCTGCTTTATAACAATGCACTGTTTTAAAAAGCACTAAATAAATAAATTAATATAAATAAACTCAAGATGTTGCCATCTACGTGTCCCAAGTTACCAAAAATTTTTCATATACGACCTTCAATATTATAATCACAATATCATGAGTATTATCTAATGGCAGCAATTTGAATTACATAGAGAATAAATTCCACAAGCATACATTCATTACTACATGATCTTTCCTGATCTTGTTCTTATTTAAACACAGAAGCTGAGCGGTGAAGCCTGTCAAAAACACACAAACCCAGACACTGTAATGCCAACTTCACTCCGATTGGTCATTTTGCAGCCTGTTTCAGGACTATGAATCCAACTGCCGGGTTTGAGAAGGATGGGGGGGGGGGCAATCGACGCACCAGAGAAATAATCAGATGAAGAGCAAGGACCAGACAAGCAGACTCTGGAAGGAATAAAAACCAGAGCTTAAATTGAAGAAGAATGAAACCCTTCTAAAGGAAAGACAAAACCGCTCAAGCTGCTGTTTCTCTTTCTCGTTTCCAATAATGAAAGTCTGACTGTCTGTCCTGTGATATCTCAGTGGTATGTAAAGAGCTTTGACTAGTGGCCTGTAAATACAAGCTTGACCTTAAAAATATTCTCCGCTTGGTGTTTAATATGAAAGTAAAACATGGTACATGTCACTCGTCACACTTTTTATAAAACATGAAAGCCTATGTATGTTTTGGCAGCATCATGTTCATTAGGAGAGGCAGTGTTAAAAAAGCAAAGCTGAGCTTGTGGGAAACCACAGCATTCGCCGCTGACTGCCAGCTAAGGAGCTGCCCTTAATACAGACCAAATGGCTTTCCCACATAAAAAAAAGAAATAAAACCTAATTAAATATAATACATGATTTCGGGTAATATTCTTTTCCATAATGGCTGTCTAGACATTATTGACCTTAATTTGTTCATAACCTGTGGCCAATAAAAAGCTCTTACTTAATGGAAAACTCGAACACAACCACCAAGACTTGATATTCAACCTTAAAGGTATTTAAAATGCTAAAAACATTAAGTATGCAAATGTTGATCAGTATAAAATATGAAATGGTTCATTAAAGAACAGATGACAGATTACTTTATTTAGTGGTTTAGGACATTCGCCTCAGTGCTTTTGGATGCAGGTTTGAATCCTGATCTGGGTGGAGATTCAATGTTCTCCCTGTGTCTGCATGGGTTTTCTCCAGTTTTCTCCCACAGTCCAAAAACATGGATTCAATGTAAATTGTTACTCTAAAATGCCCCTATGTGTAGTGCGTCTGTGCCCAGTGATAGATTGGCATCCTGTCCTCGGTGTATCTGCCCAGCGCCCGAAACATTATCCCCTGGATCGCCCTGCTACCCCTGTATTGAATTAAGTGGAGGATAATGAGTGAATGGAAAATATTACTGTTACAAATTCCAAACTACTTTGTTTAAAAAATAAATAAAACACTGGCACGTATGGCCAGAAGGTGGCGGTAATGAGAAGCAAACCTGGCTTGAGTGTTAAAAATACTTTAAAAGTAATAGTAAATCATTTACCTGGGACTAAGTAGCACAACAGGAAAGTCTTGGATTTGTAATCTATTAATTAAAAGCCATTAGCAGGTGCTAGGAAGTTCATAAAGTGGACAGAATTGTTTCCTCTTACTGAGTTACACTACAACTGACATCCTACAACATTAAGAGGCTCAGACCATTACTGGTGAAGCATTCTGCACAACTACTCGTCGAAACCCTCATCTTCCTTTCATCTTGACTTGTGCAGTGTGATGTTTGCCAGACTACTCAGTTGTACAATCTTGCTTTCACAGTTGATTCAGATTTCTTAAGCTTAGCCTGGTGTTCAACTAATTCAATAAAACCATGTGAGTTCACTGATTCTCTCTTCACTGGCTTTCAGGAGATCACTTCATCCAGTACAAAGCACTCAGACTGGCCTACAGGACTCTTGCTCTTGAACTTGCAATTTTCCCCCTTATTGTAGTGCAGATGGATTTTGCTAATTGGTGGAATGATCTCAAGTGCGTTCAATGATGTGGAGCCATTCTGCATTTTCAAAACACAACTAAAGACATGCAACTTCAGCACGCACTCTTGTGTATCTTCTATTTACAAAAATAAAGGTCGGGCATGGATGTCGGGTCATCTACATAAGGTCCAGTATGTCCATTGATGATACTGCAGTTCAGCTTGTAGCTTTGTAAATCAACTAGCATGTTCTCTCAGCTTGTAAGTTACTTTGAATAAAATCATCCACAAAACAACACAATGCTGATGAAAAAATTCTGAGTCAGCTGCAGTCCAACTACAAAATCCCTCATCTTTTTATCTTCCACTAGAATTGTGGGGGTTCCACATGCCCATCCAGATGAGAACATTTCAGGCCCTTGGCAAATACACTCAAAAAGGATGTCAACCAACTACTAAATAAAACTCATCAAGCACTACATAAGGAAACTGGTTGGGAACATGGTAAACAAATTATTTAAATTGATTTAATCTGAAGAATCAATTAATAAGAAGTGCTTTTTCATCCTAAAAAATTCTAAATAGTATACATAGCAATTAATCTTCGCAATTTCCTCATTGCTTTTGTTGATCAGTAATTCTATCATTAAACGTGGCTTCAGTGACCTCACAAAACTAAATTACACATGACAGATCAGGTTTTATCCCATTACCTAATCAAAATAAGAGTCCCATGAGGACAGTGAAATTAAAAGCAATTCGAAGCTGAATTTATTTATGACCACAATCAAACCTTAGGCCCGAAACCTCCTGCTGAAACTGGCAGGTTTAGAGACCTGTGCTTTTCAGTGATGTCATACACCATGACATCAACACTATGACATGTCTTTTGTAGCATGCATTTCTACATTTATATGTTCTTGTTCTTAAAGATTAAGAACTACAGCTGTAAGCTTTGCAGAAAATGCACCCCAACCCCTCACCCAAGTAACTATTGGATGGGATTTGTTGTGCAACACCTGAGTTGCTGACATACACATACATGCTGCCCTCAAATTAGGGGCCATTATAATATTTTCTGCAGATCATTACAGAGATGAGACAGGAGAATTATACTGTACTTGGACACACTCCCAACTCAGGTTTAAAAAAGAGGTTTGCCCTGAGGGAATTCCTCCCTAATGGCA
Organism: Xyliphius kryptos; assembly: GCA_025769995.1. NCBI lineage: Eukaryota > Metazoa > Chordata > Actinopteri > Siluriformes > Aspredinidae > Xyliphius > Xyliphius kryptos. Next base: position 18,400 of record JAOUQT010047549.1, read on the forward strand.
TCATTATGGACAGCCAAATCCTCCACCCTTGTAATCTAGCCGGGGCGGGGGATTCAAAGATGACTCCAGCTACTCAAAGATGTCCAACAGACATTTAACAAGAGGATCTAAGCTAGATGTGTTTTGCTGGACTTTAAAGAGAACTGGCTTTTTGGGTCTTTTCTTTTCAAAGCTTAAAAGAAAAAAAAACATTTTATTTCAATAGTTTTCAAAAAATCATACATTTCTCTAGAAATAGCTTTTCCAACCCTTTTAAAGATTAAACAAACATTGAAATGTCTTTGGAACTAAAGCCTATGTTTTACATATATGAAATGTCAGGCTTTCTTTTTAAAAAAAAAATATTAAAAGAAATATCTACATGACTATTCCAAAATCCCGAGCACTTTGTTTTATAGAACATGAGAATGATTAAAACATGGTGCTTTTGTTTTCCCATCCTTAACTCGCCTGGCATTTAAGAGCAACCACTCGGAGACATTAACATAAAACTTAAGTATGACAGAAAACAGTCATAATAAAAGGAAGGCCCTTCTTTCCTCTCTTTAAAACAACACACAATGTGTGGAATGCCTGGTATCTCCGTCCAACAGGATCCCTGACTTCCATAACACAACATACAAATTTCCCTTTGCGACAATGCCAAGTGGTAACACGAGTCCATCAGGATCTCAAGCCCACCATGAGTCTCATCCTTTGGCTTTAAACCCATGTCATTGATTAAAGCAATATTTGAAACATCCAAAAATGGATGAGCCCTGCTTTGTTCTAAAGCTGGCATGACGCCATTTTTCAACAACAGACACTGTAAAAGTCTAGACCCCGAATGTGCTAGCCAGATGTGACAAATGAAACCTACTTATTACCAACCCTGACTACAGTTCGGTGTCTGATGGTCAATACTCCTCTGTATTTTAGGGCACTTGAAATCATTTGAGCCTATAGGGAAATTTTCTGTGATGCTAAAAATTTTTTAACTTTCGTTCAATTCAGCTAAATGTAAATTGATATTTCATTTGTAAAAAGTCATTTTCTTTAAGGGTTTATCTAGACAGCTGCAGTGGCTATTTCTGCATGGGTTTCCTACGGGTTCTCTGGTTTCCTTCTACAATCCATAAATTTGTATGCTAGTGGAATACCCGTGCTGGGCTACGGGTTAAGAACTTGATAACAATGTGAAAATTGAAAGGCAATTGTTTTTGAATGAGTGATGGCTTTGGAGTTTATATATTTACATAAAACATATTATTATAGAGTGAGGTTTGTGGTCATTATTAATCTAAAATTAATATTAGGATTAAATATTGAACCATAAAAGTTAGGAAAGTAAAAAGCCGTACATTTATACAGTAGGAACTCTGAAAGGCCCTGAGGACAGTGACAGTGGAGGGGTCTTGCCAATATCAAAAAAAAAAACATCGAACGTAGGAAGGTGAAAAGTTTTTTCAAGGACATAATAGTGAATCACGATGCCAAATTTTAGCCTTCTATGTACTCAGAAATTGGGAGAATTATTCATGTCAGTGAGGGGTTTGCCTTTTATTGTTATATATTCATTTCCAATATGGAAACTAGAAACTAAAACAAAGTCACATTTTCACCATAAAAGCATACAAGTGGAACATATTGGTCTCTGCTAATATACATTAAATAAAATATTCCTTAACGTCACTTCTTTTCTGAATTGCCCTGATTGTGTCACCACCTTGTAGAACTGCCCCTCTCAGTACCCCAGATTACTTCTGGAAATAAATGACTTCCTGTCACTTTGTTGTCCTGTGTCGGTTTTGCTGATGTTTTTAACTGAACATGATGTAAACGCATGAAAAATCAATTGCAGGAGGTGAATGGGAGGAACTAATGGTGGCAAACATCTGAGCGACACAGGATAAAGGTTTGGATAAAGTAAAAGTTAAAAATAGGCCTTAACTAAAGAAAGCTATTCATCTAGAAGTTGAATTTTTGCACATTACCAATGCAAAAAAAAAAACATGAAGGCATGGCAGATGATCAGCATGACAAGTTGTAGTACCTGGTAGGGGTTTTGTTCAGTCACTAACCGAACAAGCACAATTTGTCATTTTAAAGCTATGATTTAAAGAGCAATTCATCTGTTTTTTTTTTCCACTTTCCAGTCCAGTGATCAAACCCACATGAGGAAATACACATTTGTTAAACATCTATAGTATAAGGCGCTCGGCTTGTATTATCTTGATAACGATTGGCGTAGGAATAGAGTGGTGGAAATAACGCAGGGCACTTGGTGTATGACATATCGATAGCGATTGGCGTGCGGGTAGAGTGGAGAGAATAACTCTGGGTGCTTGGCATGTGTTATCTCAATAGCAATTGACACTGGGATATAGTGGAGGGGATGACGCAGGGCACTTGGCGCATATCTATAGTGATTGGCACACGGGTAGAGTGGATGGGAATGATGCAGTTCGCTTGGCGAGTGTTATCTTGATAGCGATTGGCGCATGGGTATAGTGGATGCAGGGCGCTTGCTGTGTATTATCGCAATAGCGATTTGCGTGGGGGGTAAAGTGAAGGGGATGACACGGGTCACTTACCATTTGTTATCTCGATAGCTTTTGGCACACTGGTTAAGTGGAGGGGATGATGTAGGGTGAATACCGTGTGCAGCGGCCAGTGCAAAAAACACTAATTCCTAACTGTGTTTGAGTCAGCAGTCCCCACACACCCACAGGATCCTACCTCCTAAATGGAAGCATCCACTAACAGCTAAAAAGATCGCACAAAAAAAGCATGGAATGCTGACGCTCAGACACTGTAGAGTGGAA
>JAOUQT010047550.1:364-10908 GCA_025769995.1 Xyliphius kryptos
ATTCCAGTGTAGTCCAGTCTAGTCTATGATTAATAGGACCTTATATACATTGGGAACAGTGGTAGGAGGAGGAATTTTGGGATAAAGATTAAAGAGGAAGAAGAGGGGTTTAGGGAAGGTTACGTGTTGGAGGAAATGCTAACACTTGAGAAGTGTCAACATAAGGAGGGTTGGTAGTCATTGTCACCTTAGGAGAGGATTGTATCACCTCATGGTTGAGATATCCATACAAAGAAGGGAGGTGACCACTTCAGGTCGGCAGATGCAAAGTAACCTATTTGATTTGAGTAATTTAAAAAAGGAGCATATTTTTTCTCGGTACGAAATACAAAAACTATACGGTACCACTATATGCTAAAACTACATTTAACATCAAAATGAGCATAATATTTCTTAACCTGTTTAATCTTTATCGCAATCAAAATTCCTAGGTCACAGATTTACACACCCAATTGAGGTTATCATCCAAATGAGGTAGGGATTTCATTCTGAGTTTGGTTACTTTCATGATTTGTTCCTTTTATTATCTCAAGGAGATTTTTCTTGGTTTGAAACTTAGTAAAATTTATAAACTGCATGGTTATATCCCGTATGTAATACCTGTAAATTCAGTTGTATTCAGTTGCAGGCTTGTGGTTAAGGAACCAGCCTTGTGACCGGAAGGTCCCTGGTTTGATTCCAAATTCAGACAAGTCATTGCTGAAGTGCCCTTGGGCAAGACACCTAACCCCCGCTGGGCGCTGTGCTGGCTGCTCACTGCTCTGGGAACGTGTGCTTACTTCACCTGTGTGTGTCTATGTGTGTGTTTCACTGCACAGATGGGTTAAATGCAGAGGACCTATTCTGCTGTGTGCAAACATAGTGGCAAAATGTATCACTTTCACTTAAATATGTTTTGCAAAAATATTTCATTGTGAACACATGCTATAGAAAAAAATCTGAATCGAATGAAATTACAGTTTACAACCCCTTTAGGACTTTCTATATTTCTGCGTACATTTCAGATAAAACTTTAATAGGAGACTCAAGACTATTATTAACCCCCAAAAGACTGATCATCCAGCAAAGATCAAAGGTGTGAAATACTATGCATGGTCAAAAAGGAGCCATTAAGGGCTTTCTCACATTGGCTAAGGCTGAAGATGATGATGCAGAATCCACCATCAGCACTGAACAACACTGGTGTATATGACACAGGGTTTCAAGGAGAAAGTTTCAGATTTTCAAAAGAACAATGATGTTCAGGTGGCTTGTTAAAGATCACACGGACAAGCCAGATATCTACTGGAACATTGCTTTGTGAACACACAAGATCAGTGTTACAGTTGGAAAAGGGAAAACACTGCATTCCATAATAAATATCTGACCTCATATTTAATGAACTCATTATACCATCATAAATACTTAAGAATGCCTTTCATTCTTTCTAACCTCACTCCATCTTCTTTCCATAATTTCTTCCTTTTTTTCTTATTCTTTAACCCCTTGCTCATTTTGCCCTTCCCTTAATACCTCCTTCTTTCCGGACATACTTAATAACTTCCTTCCTTGATTCCTCAATCCAACTCCCCCTTTCCTTCCCCTTTCTTCATTTCATCTGTCATTCTTTTGTTCCTTTTTTTATTTATCTTATTTCTTTCCTTATTTCTTTCATTCTTTAGAATCTTACTTCCCTTTTTGATCCTTCCTTCCCTCTGTTGTTAGTTCATTCTCTCCAACTTCTTTGTTTGCTTCCTTTCCTTCGTCTTTCCTTCTTCCATCGTTTCATCCTTTTTCACTAGGTAATTTTCTTCCTTTGTTTCATTGTTCCACTCTATCTTCCTTCCTTAATCCCTTCTTCCATCATTCCTTTTACTCCCAATTCCATCTTCTTTTCTTTTCGTTTCCTTTCCCTTCCCACCCAGTTCTTTTCTTCCTCAATTTTTTAAATCACACATACACACACATACGTTGAAAATTTACATTTAATATATGAGCATAATAGTAACCCCACAAGGTCAGAGTGTGTGTTTGCGGCATCATGATCAATTCCCCAAAAAGATGTAGAAAATACATTACACTGCATGCATGATGTCAGCACAACACACACACACACACACAGTCTGCGTCATCCACTTTAATCAATTCACTGTGACTCAATGACACTTGAGTTTATTGACTGAATTCCACACATAGACACACACCCACACACACAACAGAAATAATAGGTGTGATAAAAAAAGAAGGTGAACACTATGTGGATCATAAGCTTTCATTGGTTCCTGTTCTTCAGCTACATAGTTAGTTGTTAGTTGGTGTTCAGATTGCAGTGCCATTTGTGGTGCAGCAACCCTTAAAGAAGAAAGCCATCACTGTAACCACATGGCCTGAACGTGTTCTGTGTTTAGACGAGACTCTCCAGACTGCTTTTGGGAATAGTTAATGTCAAATTCTATGTGCCAAAAATATCTGCAAGACCAATAGCATTTGTGATATCATGTGGTGAATTAGTGTCCATGGCATGGTGTGTAAGTATTTTGGAGCAACATACTCTATGCTGCCATCTATATGACGTCTTTTTTCGGGAACTTCAGAACAGTTCAGTTTAGTTCAGCGGGACAATATTAGACCCCATTTTTCAGTAAACCAGTTACGTTTAATCACCGTGTCCATGTGTGCGTAACAAGCGGTGGTTGGAGTGGTGCGCACTTTGTGCACTTGCCTGTGTTCACAATTCACATTCATCATGTTCATCGTACCAAACAATCTATTTTAACACCTTCCACCTGCATTGTTTAAATAGCTACAGTGCTTACAAATACATCTGCGGGAGTGTTGGTATCGAAATAAAGGCGTGTTCATGTAAATTTCTGGCATATTGCTATCTTAGTAATGGAAAACTAAGGTGCACCACTGACTAAAACCAACCTAGGTCAGACGTTCAGTGCTATTTTGCTATCTCAAAGTGCGCCCCCTGGTAATTGTAATGCACATGTGGACACATCCAGATGCATCACACTGACATGCTCTAAATCCAGCTGTGTTGTGCATGGTACTGGTCTAAAGATTTCTAAAAAAGGGTCTATAGGGTGGACTGGCCCTAGATTGGTGTTGACAATGTAGGCTGCATTATAAAGGATTAGACCATAGAACATACAAAGAACGGGTAAATAAGTTTGTTCATCCTTTTGGATAAAGAATAAAACATTTCCACATTAAAAAAATATTTATAAATCATATAGTTTGTACAGAAACCTCAGTGTGATGTTGTGTTTCTGCTCACTCAGGACAAGCAAGGACAGAGGAACAGTTTGCCTAAACATCTGTTTCAGAGAACTAAATGCTTGTATTTGGAGTTAAGGTTTAAAACAATTATAATATTTTAGTACAAGCTTTATTATCAGTTACAATGTGAGTGATAAAACTTGAGACTTTTAGAAATGTTTTCATAAAACCAAAATCAATGACAGTCTGGAATCAAACTTTAGAAAAAATTGAGAAAAATCTAACATTAATATCACATATGATTTTTAATATTCATTACATTTAGATGGTGATTTATTTTATTTTATTTAAATAATGATTTTAGGAATAGCAAATGATAGTAAATATTGGACTCTGTCTTCCCTTAATAACTGCCTTAATACTTTGTGACATACTTTCAACATAGATGATACAGTATTTTGCATTCCTTGATTGACTTAACGTTTCCAGCCTCTTATTGCCGCGTACCAACTTTTTTGAGATGTGTTACTGACACGAAATTTCAAACGAGCCAATATTTGGCATGACATTTTAAAATGTCTCACTTTTGACATTTATGTTATTTATGTTATTTAGGTTCTAGTGAATTATGAATACTATATCAGTTTTATAAATTTGAGATTTGTAAATTATTGCATTCTCTTATTATTTACAGTTTGCACTTTGTATCAACCTTTTTGGAATCAGGTTTGTACTTTTTCATTTGTGTAAAAGCTAAATATGGATATAAAATGCATGTAAGTTAAATTGGTGTCTCTAAGGTGTGTGACTGTGTATATCCTATGATAGAGTGACGATATGTCTAGGGTTGTGCCTGCCCTTGTTCCCATGGTTGCCGGGTGCCCCATGTGCATTAAGTGGAAGATAATAGATGGATGAATGTATTTCTGCAGACCAGTTCACGTTTTTAAAAGTGAGGATATTTACACTGCTATCACATCCTGAATCTCCAAAGTGAGAGTATTTTTACATCCTAATGTTCTTTACATCACTTTTGTGCACGGTCCTTATTTTTAGACTGAAGGAATGAAATTGTTACCTTTGTGTGTTTTCCAGAATACTATAACAGACAACACACTATATGTGCTGACTCTACTGGCACTCCATATTTACTGCACCCAATTATCTTATTGGTTGGTGGAAAGGAAAAACATGATCTTTCGGGGATTTTACTTAGTCTTTACTTTAAGGAGAATAAACAAGGTGTCTGTATATGTATGTGTGTGTATGTGACGGAATCCTGATGGTGACATCACACTTTATCGGTCCTGTTCTCAGTCACGCTGGACCCCCCTGCTTAAATGTCTAGAAAACCCGATGATTAAGTGCAGCTGCTTTTATACTCACTGCTGTCTTGCACGTATATACGCACTGCAACACACACATGACAGCATGTATTCACAGAAGCAAGGGATGGAAGGAGCGAAAGAGGATAATGCAGCTGATACGATTAATTAATCAAATGGACTCCAAATCCTCTTATTCACTCATCCCTGACTCTCACAGATTTGTTTATATTAGAACATATTCTTGAAAGCTGCGTCGTCCTCTCTGGGTAATGCAGGCATCACCTAGCTGCTCCATGTCATATAATTATCTTCTCTAACCCTGTCTCTGTCATTATGACACATCATCATGACCAAGTCACCTTCTATTCAGAGAAACATACCATATGACTGACACAGAGATCAGCCGAGTATCAGTTAAGTATACCAGATGCTTGAGAAACCATCCAATAATCATTTGAATATTCTGTTTGTACCATTTGTTAATTCCCATACACAATCACTGGATTAACAAGTGGATAATAACATGTTTGTTGATTAATTATAGAACATGAAAAATACTTACAAGATGACGAACATTCTCAAGTTGAACCATGACCACTGCAGAATTACAGAATTTTTGCTTTCTTGTTTGACTCTCAACTCTCAGATCAACCAAAGGTGGCCAACCTCTGTGCGACCTTTGTCTGGATGTTTGTTGCCATTCTTGGTAAACATGTGATCACTGCTGGACTTGTGGGATGGGTGCAATCTACTAACGACAGCTTGTTTGGCTTCAACCTCTGTCTGACATTCCGATCAGTAACCTGGAGCATTTAACCACTGAGCCACCACTGGCATTTGAGGACTTAAGTCTATGCAATCGCCTCCAGATTAACGTAGGAAAGACTGCAATTTACTGTATATTATATACTGTTAATCTTTTTATAGCATCAAGAAATTATGTTTTGCACAAACAGCTGTCAAAAATAAAACAACTATATTACAGTAAAACAACAACACAGACCATTGTGATATATTTTTTTCAAAATGGTATATAGTGCTCATAATTTTAATTATTTACACACCCAGTTATTGCAGATGATAAACTTATTAGCAAGCTTATCTGCTTGTTTTACAAGTAGAGATTGTTACACATGTGCAGTGTCTTATTTGGTTGCATTAAGGATGTGAATATTACATAGAATTGTGTTGGTAGATTTTGTACATTTTTTATTATTTAAATCTAAGAAGCTTTACATCCAAACTGAGAAACGAAGAGACAAGGAAATAATAAGGAAGCTGATGATGAGCATGAGTTTTAACCGGATGTATATATTTTAATGCAATATTCCTACATAGACAGTAATGCGGTTGGTTAAGGAAATTCAGGTTGCATGGATTAATTGTTTAAAACAAACAGTTATATCAATAATCCATTTTGTATGCTTTGTGACAGTACCATGCAGTGTACAAGTGATCATCCCTACCGAGCTACACATGCTGCTCCTGAGAGAGTGTACGTAGAGCTAACCTATTTTTCTGGATCTGCCTGATTCTCCCTGATGATTTATACGCTTTTACTGACTGTTTAATCTGTTGATTATGAGATTCAAGTTTGAGTCTGGTTTCTCTCAAGGTTTTTTTCTCTTATCATCTTAGGCCACAGTTGCTTAGTTATACAAAATTTGGTTTGGACTGTTGGGGGAAACCAGAACACCTGGAGAGCACGTGGAGACACGGGGAAAACATGGAACCTCCACACAGAAATTCCCAGTTGAGCTTACTAATTGAATTGTGAAACTGTGTATGTAGCTATTTGTTAAATCCAATTGTGCATATGTGAAGTGTCTGATTTGGGAGAGTATGTGAACGTAGGCTGGGGTTCGGTAAAAAACAATTTAATTTACTACCACTACGTCAAACCAGTCATTAAAAAACAGTTTTTATAATAGGAGGGTTGGTCAAAAATGCTCTGGTGAAATTCCAGAGTACTGGTCTGGGTTGTTCAGATAATGGCAGAAGCTGTAGCACCTGTGCACATCACATATCTCAGATTCCTTCATTTCAGTATAACTGAAACCTTTTTGTTTTTTTTTTCAAATCACACCCCATTCAGGTCATACTGTCTTCATTTAGGCTAGGACATTGGCAGCATTCTCAATCACAAGCTACATTCCGGAAGATCAGATCAGATTTCAGCATCATGGTCATTCTTCTCCTCCGCCCTTGTTCGGAAAAATCACCATACTTGTATTTCAGTGCCCTGCAGGAGAGATTGATCCGTTTTCAGGAAGGGATGTAATTATCAATCCTATCTGTAATATAACTCTGCCCTTTGTCCAATAGTCAGGACTAAGCATCGACTTGTCAATCATCTCTACACTAATGCATCCCTGATAAAGCTCTTTCCATAATATCTGTCTGGAGCGAGAGTTTAATGCGAGGTCAGAGACGAGGTCAAAGCCCCAGCGCATGATGTAATCCTCGCCTGGAGGAGACATATACTTAAGACATACTTTTGAAATTGGCATGTGTAAAAGTAAAATATGTAAATAAGTTTACATATAAGGGGTTATAGTTATTACATTAAAAGTACAACATGCTGCAATTTTAATATAAATTTAACATAAAATAATTTTTATTGTGCTATGGCCATAGCGTTGTTCAGTTCAGAATTTATACTACATATACAGTATGCTAGCCTTTTTTAAACAAAGAAATCTAATACATGTTTTTTAATTCACTAAAAATTATAAATTTCTCTTAGAAAATGTTTTCAGATAAAACAACATCCGGGTGCATATACATTGTGCCAGGTGCCATATCATGTCATATCATTCACTGTCCTTGTCAATGGTTGGCTGCACGGATGAGTCTTACAATTACCTTTGTCTTACAGTGACCTCTGTCTCAGCAGACTGGTCCCCGATAATTCAGTTCAGGTTGTCCTTCCAGGTTTCCTCAGTTTTCCACGTCTTCTATTGTCCCGTCATTACACTTCCTTTAATGCTGTCATGTGGGAGCCTCATCACATTACTGTAGTAACGTAACTGTAGGGACTTGATGGTTCTGTAACTCCTTTTCAATTATGGCCATCTAGTAGACAGTGGTTACTGTCCAGACCAAGGCATCAGTTGTAGTTTGGTGTTGATTGATCTAATTTAACCATTACAGCATAGTTCTTTATGTTATGTGGCCAAGTACACCATTATTTTTTGAACAAACAGTATTAAAGAAATTATTAGTACTTTTAGAAATTATTATTTTAATGAATTCTGCGTTAATGAGTCAGCACTTTATACATAAACATTTCTTTTACAACACAAATTGAACAGTTGTACCTAATAAAGTGGCTGGTGAGTATATAAAGCTGCATTCTGATATGCGAGAGGGTCTTCTGGAATCTGTCTGTGTGTGTGTGTAAACCAGCCCTGTGATAGCCATCATCATCTCACTCCCTCTGGAGCCACCTTTGACGTCATTACATTTGCCCCACTTGATAATTTTATTTATAGTTTTATATTTTCTTGTTCTTCTCTCCTTAGGCTAAGAATGGCATAAAGAATGCGCTCTTGTGTTTTTCCTTACCTCATCGAGGGACTGAGACTGAGGGAGTGGTCCGTTCAGATTTCAGCACTGACCTCATCCAGTTTTAAATTTATTAAACCTGTTCTCCACAAGCCTGGCTCCTCGTAATCACACTCTACTTCATCTCTATCATTTAATTTTCCTGATATTGCTCTACTTCAGTTATTATTTATGGTGAAATTTTATAACTGTTGACTCATAACTGTACAATAGTTGCTTACACACACTCTCGGCTCTCTCTTTCGTACACACGTTCACATACAAACACACACACACAAACACATACATGCACACATTATAATAGTCTGAACTTGGATCTACATAAATACTGTACTTTCGCAGTTCATTAGGCAAAATTTCCTGAATAGATTAATTCAGGTTTGTGAAATTAGTAATCATTTAATACAAGTCAAAAATTATCCACACTCTGTCTGACCATTTTTCGACATAATTCTCCTTGCTTTTCAATCTACTTTTTTCATCTGTTGTGCTCATATATCAGGTTCTAGTAAGGATTCTGGCCGCTGCATTCTGGACTCACCAGAACAACCAGACAACAGGGCACTGCAATAATTTAACCTAGAGATAACAAATGCATGGACAAGTTTTTTGCATTATTCAGTGCCAGAATATTTCTGAACTTAGCAATGTTTCTAAGGTGAAAGAATGCTATCCTGGTGGTATTATCTACATGTGATTCGAGGGAAGGCTAGAATCAATAATCACACCAAGGTCTTTTACAGCTGTACATGGTGTAATTGAAAAACTATCCAGAGATAATAAAATATTAGAAACTTTACTTCTAGCTGCCTGTGGTCCTAATACCAGTATGTCCTTCACACTTTTTTCAACTCAAGTAAAAACTTCTGTGCTACAGACCTTTCAAGAATGTTACTAACAAAAGAGAGATTTTAGATTGGCCTAGTTGGAGACTTGACTGGGGTCTTTGTCAGGTTTTTTAATTAGAGGTTTGACCTAATTTATGGGATTTATGTACATAATCAGTGTTAAGTAAAGAGTTGATTATTTTTAATAGAGAATCAGATCATATATGCTGCTGCTGGGCCCCGAAAAGTCTAGCTAAATTTACAGAGCTCAGTATATAATATCATATATCCAGAGCTCATTTTAGAGGCTGCTTAACCGAGGAGTGGGCTAAAGCCTTAGCATTAGCAATATGTCTATGGCGCCAAATCATCTCCCATTCACTGGAGCTCTAAATCCAGAGTTGGGGACTGCTAACACTGCCTAAGGTCTTAGATTTTCCCCTGCTGAGACTACACTGCTCTTACTAATTCTCTCAGCATTCACACTTCTAATTCTAATCTGACTAGATTAAAATTTTCCCCAGGGTTGCACTAGGGCTGGGGCTTGTCGTGCTCGACTGTCTCAGTGTGTGTCAGAATGCGTCCCACAGCGTGGCTGCTCCGGACATGCACATGCCTCTGGAATGATGCGCAGCTGAATCCCACTTCTGGTTCATTACTTTTTCTATATAAGGTAAAAAAATGGCACGTTCAGCAAGAAGGTATAGGCTTGATGGAGAGGTGTCCACAGACCTTTAACCTTGTAGTGATGGAACATGGGACCTTCTTGCTGTGAGGCAAAAATTAATACAACCACAATACTAACTAAGTTGGGACGTTGTATAAAACATAAAGATATACAGAATACGATGATTTGTAATCGCTTTATAATGTACCACATCTTCAATGGGAGCCAGCTCTGGACTGCAGGCAGACCAGTCTAGTTCCAGCACTTCTTTACAACAAAGCCATGCTGTGGTAAGATGTGCAGAATATGGCTAAGCATTGATTTGCCGAAATAAGCAGGAATGTCCCTGAAAAAGACATTGCTTGGATAGCAGAAAAATGTTGCTCCAAAACCTGTATGTACTGTACTTTTCAGCATTAATGGTGCCTTTAAAGATGTGGAAGTTACTCATAGCATAGGCACTAACACTTAGTCTGGTTCCTCTAAAGGTTTCTTCCTTACTCGTTACTAGCTTGCTCATCTGGGATAAAACGTTTTCTGTAAAACTGCTTTGGGACTATGTCCATTGTTAAAACGCTTTATAAATAAAATTTAATTGAATTAAATTAAACCTGGTTTGTCTTTTGAACAAGAAATTCAGCAGCCTTGGACCATACACCTAAAAGTACAGAAAGACTTTTTATCACGCTTTAAATATAACTCTATAAAAATCTATGGGAGAACTTATAGTGTGTGATGTCACAGAAAGATCAAATGAACAACTCTCGTTTTCTCAGTGAATATTGTTTCACTGAATCTGGTCTGAAATCCTCACCTAAAAAAGCGTATTGTTTTGAGATAAAGGTGAAAGAAAGTGATTCATTCTGCCACTATTTTCGCACACAGCGGAATTGGTCCTCTGCATTTAACCCATCCGTGCAGTGAAACACACAAATACACACACACTGGTGA